>PVJS01001239.1:14890-68908 GCA_004027185.1 Glis glis
AGGAGGAGGAGGAGGAGGAGAAGGAGAAGGAAGAGGAAAAGTCTTTGTTTATATTTGCTTATATTCAGTTGCCAGCTGAAACTCATACTGGCTATGTGACCTTGAGGGAATTATTTAAACCTGTCTTTGCCTCAGTTTCCCAGTGCAAAATAGGAATATATCCTACCTCATAGGGGCTTATAAGGATTAATCAAGAACATCCAAGTTGAGTATCCAGACAGAGCTTGACATGTAAAATAAATGTAATAATGGTAAATGTTTACTCTCATTAAGTTTAGACCAGTTGTTACATCAAATAGATTTTATTTTGCTACTCAAAAAGTGATCTCTTAGCCAGGCATGGTGGCACACACCTGTAATCCCAGTACTTAGAAGGCTGAGACAGGAGGGTGGCAGGTTCGAGGACAGCCTCTGCAACTTAGCAAGACTCTCAGCAACCTAGGGAGACCCTGTTTCAAAACAAAAAAAATTTTAAAAAAGGAGGCTGAGGGTGTAGCTCAGAGGTTTAATCCCCAGTACCACAAAACAAACAACAATAAAAAAAAAACTTATTTCTCTAGGGTGTTACGCAGTTCTTTTCAATTAATTCAGAGTATCCTATTTTTCACAGCATCTTTTTCATTTGTATCAGATTTGAAAGAATTTTATGAATTTCATAATTTACCCTTGTATGACGGTGAGATCACGTGTACATCTTAAATCGTCTCCAAGGTTTTTTTTTTCAGATCTGAGAGTTTAAAATAGTTTATGGGATGATATTAGTGTCCAAAATTGGAGTCCAAAAATGGAGAGGTGCTGTCTGTTCTAACCCCACATAGTTTGAATTCTTTCCATCTCTTCTTGAATATCATCACTTTGATGGAGTGAATTGTAATTCTTGACACATAACAACAAATAGCTCCCAGGCTATTACTCAACCATGGAATTTACTCAGTTATTCATTTCTTTTCTGTCCTGTGGTTCTTGAAATAATCCACCTTTTATGCTATTTCCATCCCCCTGCCCGCAGCCTCCCACCAACCCTATCACTCTAAAGTAACAGATGACGGCCTTCGATAGGCCATTTTAGTCTTCAAAGGACCGAGTCTCTCCATTCCCCTTCAAAATCATCATTAGCTTTCTTTAGCACATTTTCCACTGGAGATAATTGTTGTGACATGTCCTCATTCCTTTCTGCTGAAAGTGGAGCGTAACCCAAGGCTTTTCAGAATTCGAACAAAAGGATTTCAGCCCAGTCGCATGTAACACAGTCATAGCCAGCTGTCGCTTCAATGGCTTCACAAATGTAGATGGAACATCATTTGTGTCACGCATGATAGGTACAAACATGACTGGGACATGGCCCCACAGAGCCATGGGATTCCCATACACTGTCGGAGAGTGTCAATTAGGACCGTGGTGGAGAAAACAGCTTGCCATTATTAGTGAAGTCCAAGATACCCTATGACCTGGCAGCAACATTCATAAGTATGTCTCATAGAAAAACCAGGCTCATATGCTCCAAGAGAAATGTATAAAAATGTTACAGGAGCCAGGCGTGGTGGCACATGCCTATAATTCCAATATTTGGGAGGCTGAGACAGGAGGATCACAGGTTTGAGGCTAGCCTCAAGCAACTTAGCAAGAGTCTCAGCAACTTAGCAAGACCCTGTTTCAAAATAAAAAATAAAAAGGTCTGGGGGTGTAGCTCGGAGGTAGAATGCCCCTGGGTTCAATCCCCAGTATGAAGAAAAAAAGAAGAAGTTACAAGGACATTGCTCATAACAGCCCCAAACTAGAACCAACCCAAATGCCCATCAACATTTGAATGAATGGACACATTACTATGTATATATACAATGGAATAGAAATGAAAGTTACTTAAGTCAGTTACATCGATAAATCTCACACTGTTGAATAAAAGAAGCCATACACCAAAGAATACTTAAAGTATGATTTGACTTATATAAAGTTTAAAAAGACATAACTAAACCATATTGTGCTGTGGTATAGAGAGATGGTAAATAAAAGATGTCAGGAGACAGTGGTCACTCCTAGCAGGAAGGGCAGCGAATTGTCACTGAGGCTTTGGGGACATTATCAACGCGTTCTTAACCTGAGTGGTTATTCCCCAGGTATCAAGTAATACTCATTCAACAATATACGTATATCCCATGCACTCTTTAATGCATATTATATTTCATAATAAAAAGCTTTAAAAGAATAAAATGTTAAAAGAAAAAAATAGGAAGACATGTCCCCCCACCCCTTTCTTATTTCACCTAATGGAGACAGCATAGCACAGCTATTTAAGGATTCTGAAAAGCAAATCAGGGCAGGTAGACTGGGGAAGACAGGATTTCCAACCACCAAACCAAGGTGAGTTTAGCATTGCTTTTCCTCTAGCCTGAAACCAGTGCAGTTAGAACTGGACAGTGCGCACCAGCAGGGACAGAGAACCCCAAAACACACCTTCGAGTTCCTGCTTCAGCGTGGGAAAAGGAATCATTAACACTCAGAGACAATGTGGAAACCCCCATATCTTTTCCCTTCTCTTTGTCCTCTCACACCCAGTCCCTTCGTAATCCTGGGATCTGGTGGCAGAGGTCCCTACAGGAGGCCTCAGAAGCCAGAATTCTGAGGGAGAAGACCTGGCTTTCTGATCAGTGCATCTGTATTCCCAAGAAGAGGGGGAACAAATACTGACTGCTTTAATTTAATGTGTGTGTGCTAGAGTAGTTATATCTTTACAGAAAAAAAAATTGTGAAGGTAGTACAGAGTTTCCATGTACCTCCTGTAACTGGGCCCAGGATGCAGGCACAGGTAATGCACTGCAGAACAAGGTCACTGAAGCCTTAACTTTCTAGCCAAAGGGAGGCAGGAGCCCCAGGCCAATGTAAAGCACTGACGACATAGAGGAGACAGAGGAGATCAGGAAAGTGACTGTGTGATGTGGTGATGTGGTTTATGAATCCCCGTGTTCACATCCCATCCATACCTGCACGGAGCTAATCCTAGTCAGCATAACTAAAGCTCTCAGAACTGGACTAACAGAGAGACTACCACCTGTGTGGCCTTAGGCTGACCACTGCTGAGCGGGGCAAACATATGTTGTCTGTAAATAGTACTACGGAGCTTGAAAACTGAACTGACATTGGAACCAGAGTTTGCAGGAGGGTTGGAACTTGCCTGTTACAGCAAAAATGTCAACACTTTCCACAGGAGTTAAATATACAAATCGTTAAAAACAACCATTAAAAACACAAATAACAACAAATGCTGGCGAGGATGTGGAGAAGTAGGAACTCTAATACACTGCTGGTGGGATTGCAAATTAGTGCAACCACTTTGGAAAACAGTGTGGAGGATCCTTAGAAGAATGGGAACAAACCTACCGTATGACCCAGCAATACCACTTCTAGGCATCTACCCAAAAGAACTAAAACCAAACTACCAGACTAATGCATGTGTATCTATGTTTATAGCTGCACAATTCACAATTGCCAAACTTTGGAACCAGCCAAGGTGTCCATCAACAGATGAATGGATCACAAAACTATGGGATATGTACACAATGGAATTTTATGCAGCCATAAAGAAGAACAAAATTACATCATTTGTAGGGAAATGGAAAGAATTAGAGAACATTATGCTAAGTGAGATTAGTCAGTCACAAAGAGTGAAAAGTCGGATGTTCGCCCTAATATGTGGAAGCTAGATAGAAGGAGACTTAGAAGGAACTCCAGACAAAGAAGAAGAAAACTTTAGATGAACAAAGATGATGACATAACTGAGGGAGTTGGGAGGGGGTGGAGGGAAACACACTAAAGCGCATGATGTATGCATACAAACTTATAAGACTCAATCGCTATGCAGAGCACTAAAGGGAGGGAACGGGAAGGGAATAGGGTGGGATTTGAGGGAGGACTAAATGAGCAATGTGTGCATGTATGATTCTGCTAACCTGACACTTATCAAATGTATACTTACAATTTTATATTCAATAAATGAATATAAAAAATAAATAAATAAATAAATAAGAGTTTGAAGAAGGAGGGTTGGAACTTGCCTGTTACAGCAAAAATGTCAACACTTTCCACAGGAGTTAAATAAGGCCCTGGGTTGCATGAAATATTGTGTGTGTGTGTGTGTGTGTGTGTGTGTGTGTGTGTGTGTTTTACTGGGGATTGAACCCAGGGGCATTCTACCTCTGAGCTACACCCTCAGCCCTATTTTATTTTTAATTTTGAAACAGGGTCTCACTAAGTTGCAGAGGGCCTTGCTAAGTGGCTGAGGCTGGTCTCCAACCTTGATTCTCCTGTCTCAGCCTCCCAAGTACTGGAATTGCAGGCGTGGGCCACCACACCCAAGGACATACTATTTTAAATGTTCAGAATTGAATTCAGACTTACTCAGCATACCAAGAATTGGTAAATTTTTCATTCCCATGGTGAAAAACAATGAACAAATGCCAATGTCCAGGCGACACAGAGGCTGTGACTATCTGGCAAAGACTTTAAAGCAGTCATTGTACAAATGTTTCGGTTAGCAGTCATAAACAGACTTGCAACAAATGGAAAAACAGCAAGTCCTAGGAAAGAAATAGAAGATAGATAAAAGAATCAAGTAGGAATCAGAAAATGTAATTACTGAAAATTTTTAAAAATCTCATTGGGTGGGCTCAATTGCAGACTGAAGACGACAGAGGAAACATTCAGGGGAATTGGTACCAGGTTAATAGGAATTATCCTATCTAAAGAACACAGGGGGAAAAAGATTGAAAAAATAAAGAGACCCTCAGAGACCTGTGGCACCATAACAAAATAGCTAGTAGTCATGTCAACAGAGTCTAAAGGGCAGAGAAGAAAGAATATGATGGTGAAAAATAGTTTAAGAAATAATGACTGTAAACTTCCAAGTTTGACCAAAGCTATAAATCTACAAATTGAAGAGGCTCAATGGACCCAAACAGAAATCCACTCAAAAAAATCCACCTACAAAGATAGGATCCACTTGAACTTCTAGAACTGAAGACAAAGAAGAAAATCTAGAAAGTATACCTAAAGAGAAATACATTAAAGTATACCTAAAGAGCAAAACATTACCTAAAAGGGAACAATAATTCAAATGACTGGATTTCTCTTCAGAAATCGTGGTGACCAAAACTATAACAGTACTACGATGCTAGGACTATAATATTTAGCATTATAATTTTAGTAATATAATATCATTCTATGTAATAATAGATATTACCACAACAATTTTAGTAGTATATCATTGCTATAAGTAGTAAAAGATATTACCATAATATATTTAAATGAGAAAGAAGAATTAACAATCTAGAATTCTATATATCCAGTGATCTGTATCAAAATGAATTTAAAATAAAGGCATTCTCAGATGAAGGCAAAGAGAATTTTTATATAGCATATCTTGAAAGCAACCTGCTATCAGAGAATTACTAAAAGATGTTCCCAAACTTGGAATATTAAAAATAAAGCTGCTAGGCATGGTGATGCACACTTGTAATCCCAGTACTCAGGGGGCTGAGATGGGAGGATCCAGGTTCACGGCCAGACTCAGCTACTTAGTGAGGCCCTCCGCAACTTAGTGAGGCCCTCTGCACCTTAGTGAGACCCTGTTTCAAAATAAAGAATAAAAAATAGAGCTGTGGGTGTCGCTCGGAGGTAGAATGCCCCTGGGTTCCATCCCCAGTACGACAAAAAAAAAAATAATAAAGTTGATAAGTTGTTGAGATGATGGATATGTTAATTAGCTTCATTGACTCTATAGTGTCTACATTTATCAAAAAATCCCACTGTACCTCATAAATATATATAATTATTCTTTGCCAATTAAAAAAATAATAAAAGAACAAACAAAAGAGGGGAAATATTAGGGTAATATAGATAATACTTTCCTCTTGAGCTTTGAAAACTATATTTTGCAATATAAAATTTTCTGATGGGATTTTTAATAAATTTGATGAACTATATCAGATAAAATAAGATGGGAGGGCAAAGGGGCCTGTATGGTGTCAGATTCTACATTCCACTTGAAATTATGAAAAAATTATTGTAATTGGACTATGATAGGTTAAGTACATGTAATGCAAAACCTTCACTGAACACCAAAATTACTATAAAACTGGGTATAGTCAAAATCTATATCAATAAACTAAAATAGAATATTAAAATCGTTCAAATAACCTCAAAGAAGACAGGAAAAGGAAATATAGAAACAAAAACAGAAGAAACAGAACATTTTTTAAAAGCCCAGAAATAAAAAAAGAAGAAACAGAAAATTCAAAATAAAATTATGAATCTAAATCAATGATTGCATTTGATGTAAGTTGTCTAAATAAGCTAACTAAAACACAAAGACTTTCAGAATGGATTAAAAACATATAACCCAACTTTATGCTATGTATAAGAAACTTGTTCTAAATATGATAACATAGGTAGGTTAAAAGGAAAAATGAAAATTGATATATCATGCAAACAATAATAAAAAAGAAAGCTGTAGTGGCTCTATTAAATGGATTTCAGAGCAAATCAAGTTATCAGAAGTAAAGAGCGACTTTGGGAGGCGGAGACCGGAGGATCCGGGTTCGCGGCCAGCCTCAGCTCTCTCTCTTTCTCTCTCTCTCTATCTATCTATCTATCTGTCTATCTATCTATCTCCTTAGTGAGGCCCTCTGCAACTTCGTGAGACCCGGTTTCAAAATAAAATATAAAAAATAGGGCCGGGGGCGTAGCGCGGAGGTAGAATGCCCCCGCGTTCAATCCCCGGTACCGCAAAAAAAAAAAAAAAAAGAAGTAAGGAGCGTCAATATGTACTATATTATGATAAAAGGATCAATCTAGCAAAAAGGTAACAATCCAAAATGTGTATACAAACTAACAAATTTCAAAATATTGAAGCAAAACTCACAGAAATAAAAAGAGAAATAGACACATCTATAACTATAGTTTGAGGTTTTGAAACTACTTTCCATAATAAGTACAAGTAATGGGCAAAAAATTAACAAGGGTATCAAAGAACTGAATAATACATCAACAAGTGGATCTAATGGACATTCTACACAACATCAGAGTACGCACGCTTCAAATGCAAACTGAAGAGAGACTATATTTTAAGCCAGAAGACAGACAGACTAAAAAGAATTGCCATCATACATAGCATGTTTCTTGACTCTAATGGCATTAAACAATAGTAGAAAGTCTGGAAAATCTCAATACACTTGCATATAATTACCATACTTTTTTTTTGGTGGTTCTGGGGACTGAACCCAGGGATGTTTTACCTCTGAGCTATACCCTCGGTCCTATTTTGTTTTTTATTTTGAAATAGGGAGTCACTAAGTTGCTGAGGATCTCGCTAAGTTGGCTGAGGCTGTCCTTGAACCTGCAATCCTCCTGTCTCAGCCTCCCTAGTACTGGGATTACAGGTGTGTGCCACCATGCCCAGCTTAATTGCCACACTTCTAAGTAATCAATGGATTAAAGAAAAAATCTCAAGAGAAATGATAAGACATAGAGAACTGAATAAAAATATACCAAATTTGTGAGGTGCTGCTAAAATAGTGCTGAGTGAAAATCATAATATTAAGTATGATTATCAGAAAATAAGAAAAGTCTCAAATCAATAATTTAAATTTTCACTTTAAGAAACTAGAAAAAAATTAAAAAAACAAAATAAATCCAAAGCAAGCAGAAGGAAGAAAATTGAGAAAAGCAGAACTTGGTAAAATTTGAAAGAGAAAAAACAAAACAAAAACTATTTTTTTTTAAAGATAAACCTCGGAAACCGGGCATGGTGGCGCACGCTTGTAATCCCAGTACTTTGGGAGGCGGAGACCAGAGGATCCGGGTTCGCGGCCAGCCTCAGCTCTCTCTCTCTCTCTGTCTCTGTCTCTCTCTGTCTCTCTCTCTCTGTCTCTTTCTCTCTCTCTCTCTGTCTCTCTCTCTGTCTCTCTGTCTCTCTCTCTGTCTCTCTCTCTCTCTCTCCTTAGTGAGGCCCTCCGCAACTTCGTGAGACCCGGTTTCAAAATAAGGTATAAAAAATAGGGCCGGGGGTGTAGCGCGGAGGTAGAACGCCCCTGGGTTCAATCCCAGTACCACACACACAAAAAAAAAGATAAACCTCTAGTAACCCTGATTAAAAACATAAGACACAAATCACTGATATCAGAAACAAAAGAGAGAGTATCACTGTAGACCCTACAGGTATTAAGTGGACAAAATAAGTATATTATGAACAACTCTACCCACATAACTTTGACTAATAGGAAGACATAGACCAGTTCCTTGCAAAACCACAAACTACTGAAATTTACCCAAGATGAAATAACCTGAATAGACGTAGAACTATTCAAGATACTGAATTTGGAATTTAAAACCTTCTGAGAAAGAAGGGAAGAAGGAAGGAAAGAAGGAAAGAAGGAAGGAAGGAAGGAAGGAAGAAAGGAAGGAAGGAAGGGAGAGAGAGGGAGGGAGGAATGAATCTCCATGCCCACATGTTTTTGCTCACAAATTCTCCCAAGTATTTAAGGAATAAATAACATCAGTTCCACACAACCTCTTATGAAAAATATCAGCAGAAGGAATACTCCCTGATTTGTGTTACAAGACCACCATTACTCTAACACCATGGAGAGTTCAGGAAGGCAATGCAGATGGGAGTCAACAGTGCATGAACAGCAATGCACGTGAGCTTGTGCAATCAACTGAGACTGCCCTCCTGGGAGAGTATATCCAGCACGAGGAACTAGGGGACTGTGAGAGAACTCTGGTGTCTTCATCCATTTTGTGTTTATAACAGAAAGCCACAGACTGGGTAATTTACAAGGAATGGAAATGTATTTATCTGGTATGGTTCTGGAGGCTGGGAAGGCTAGATCAAGGGGCTGAATCTGATGAGGGCCTTCCTGGTTCATTAGAACATGGCGGAAGTTATCCCACAGCATGAGAACATTCCAAGAGAGGACTAGAAGGGACTATAACAAATCTACTTCAGCCATCGCAACATTAATTCATCCATGAGGGCAGAATCTTTATGACCTAAATACCTCCCATCAGGCCTCACCTCCCAGCATATCACACTGGGGATGAAGTCTCCAACACACAAACGTTGGAGGACACATTCAAATCGCAACAGCGTGGAAACCTCAAGAGGCTGGCAGCAAGAAGACATCAGTGAAAGCGATCAGGAAATGGTCAGAACTGATATCTGATCAATCAACAGCTTCAAGGACAAACGAGAGGTCCATTTGACACAAATGAAGCAGTGTGATTCAAGACAAAGAGAAAGGTACCCAGAATTATTGTTCAGCTAGAAGCATAGACACTCACATCCGTCTCAATGGGTTTAAGTGCTGAGTTCACTACCTAACTCAACTAACCTTCTTGTGCCGCAGTTTCTTCCTCGGTAAGGGGGACTGATAATATTCCCCACTTCAGTGGTTGCTATGAAGGAGAAATGAACTAATGGGAGTAACATACTTGACATCGTTACCTGGCGCATAGAAAGTTTTTAATAAATATTAGCTGCAAATATTATAGTGCCTTTCCTGCCAGTTTCCCTGACAAGAAACAGACCTAACATATGTGGAAGCAAAATGAAATAAGAAACTGACCCCTCACCTGAGTTTATCTCATTGCTAACACATAATTCTTGCTCTCATAGCAAACTCTTCCAAATATAACTTCAAAGCAGCATGGTATTTGGAAATTGAACAGTAATCTAGTTTTCCAAAGAGAGGAGTTCTAGCCCTTGATTCTGTCACCGATGAGCTGTGTGCACCTGGGAAATTCCACTGACTTCCTGAACCCTGAATCCTTCACCAATACTTATACTCATCTTTCTTGTCTCATAAAATGGCTAGTAGGGCCTCATCAGTGAGGGCAACAGGCTTTTCTCCTCACTAAACAAGAATCACAATGGTGTGTCTCTGTCTAAAGTTGCCAACCTAAGTCTTATTTGGGGGATTTTTAAGATCAACAGGTGTATTGTCTACAGCAAATTGTGCTAGGGTAGTGGGGTGGGTTGCTGAGAGACCAAAGAAAACAGTAAATATGGGATGTGAGACATAGGCTTATTGAAACTGCTTACAGGGAAGGTGCTATGTCCAGCAGCAGCTGGTTAGATGAGCATTTATCCACAATTCTCTGTCCACACCAATTACTACAGGGAGAGGGGGTTTTATAGACTAGGTTACATAAGCAGTGACACCGTTGGCTTGATTTGCTCCATTGCATGACCAGCATTCCAAGGACCAGTTGCTTGGTGTATGTGCGAGAGAGCAGTTTCTACGGATAACACTAGTGTGACCCAGTTGCAGTGCATGAGGGAAAGAGTCTGTGCCCTTCAAGGCAATACTTATCTAGACATTCTAATCTGGACCTGCTTTCATTGTTTGCTTGACCTGGCTAGGTTCTTGGGAACAGAAAAGGTGTTTCAGGGACATGGTGTTTTACTGTCCACCTTTCTTTCAAGGATGACACAGCAGCCAAGTTGTAGATGACTAATAGAGAAATTACATCACTTCACAGAATTTCAAATCCCCCTTTAAAATGCCTTCCAAGACATCAAAAGGCCTCTTTTCTCACACCATTCAACAAGACTAAAACCCCCAAACCCATTCCACATTTGAATAAGTCACCATCAGCAAGTCCCCCTTTAAGATTTGGCAGTTGAAGAATCCCAAGCACTAGAGTCAGGGGACCTAGGTGGCAAGTCAAGTCTTCATACCAACCAACTGTGAGATCTTAAACAAGACACTTCTTCTCTGTGGGCCTCGGTTTCCCCTTCTGTAAAACGAGAGTGCTGACTTGGCTTAATTTCACTTCAGGCTCCTGAAGCTTCCATCATAAAATAGAAGGAGCACAGAAGTCAGTCTTCCTCAACTTCAATGAGAGAAGCTTGTGGAATGGATCACCCAAGAACCAAAAGAGTTACCAGGTTAACTACCAGTTTCCCAGAGTCTATGGGAACCACCCAGAAGACTAAATAAAAGCAAGAAAATCCCCAACCAAAATACTTTGTTTTTAACAAAGAAGTTCCTCCTACCTCGCCATCTCTCTTGGTTGGATTTTCATGTCCACAGGAGCGTAAGTGTTAAATGAACTGTAGCACAAATGCAGGATGACAATGAAGCAAAAATGGGACCAGAGGAACATATTTTCACAGCCGCCTCATTCGGGCCCACAGAAGGAGTCAACCCACCATCATTGCCCAATTATTTTTCCTCCTGAAACTCATTAAGGCTTTCTCAATTCATAATCAATACATTAAAGTCCCTCTGTTTTATAAAACAGTTCATCAATATTTTATGGCTTTAATAATTTATGTTTTATTACAGCAGCAGATGGAACCCTACGGAGCCCTTGATCTCTAGAGACAACCATGAGTTGCAGATTCTGGACTTTAATAATCAGCCTTTCTGGGCCCCTGCCTCCAATTTGGATTTTTGAGGGGAGGATTGGTGGTCGGGGGATGACCCACCTTGCTAAGCTTCATGAAGGGAGGAACCAGTTTCGATTATTTCTTGAGTACCTACCATGTGTCAGGCACTATGCTGAGTACTCCACAGACGTTACCTCATCTCATCCCCCCAAGAACCATGGGAGAAAGACATCACGGTTCTCACCGCACAGATGAAGAAACTGACTCAGAGTTAGCAAGTATTATAGCTAAGGCTGCACAGTCAGGAAATGGCAGCACTGGGATCCAAATTTGGTCACGTGTGTCTAGATCATCTGCATCCATAGTGAACATCTCTGCAGTAACAATGGGCAACATTCCTTCTTCTGGAAATGTTCATTTCCTGAGCATCAACTTTTCTAAGCTCTGGGATTGCAGAGGTGAACCACAGAGACAGGGACCCAACCTCATAATGCCAACATATGAATGAGGTTAGACCATAAACAAGTCAAGGTTTTCAAAAATCAAGAAAACTTAGAACTCCCACTAGATTCCACCCAATTCCCTCCTTGCAAGAAGGCTTCTGCAGCCCATTTTTCATTGTGCTGGTCAGGCCATTGTGTGACTTGGCCATCTTGCTGGGCTCTCGTGGCCAAGACTGAAGATCTAGACTGGACAGTGGTAAGATGCCTCCCTACTAGACGATGTTCTAAACAAGTTCCTAAGCAGGGACATGTTTTGGTGAATATTTCCCCCTGGGATTTTGTTTTCCCAATGCACCAATAAGTTTTCTCTTGGGCATTTGTTTTCCCAGTGGCTGTTGCTCTCAGAGGAGTGTGGTTTGCTGCAGGCCCAGGACAGAATCTTTCATGAGCACTTCAAGGAACTTCAAGTAACACAGCTCTCTGTGCATCAGTTTCCACCCATGTAAAATGGAGCGTTCAATAGTATCCACCTCACAGAGCCCTTATGTGGAGTGAGTGAGTATGTGGGAAACTCTTAGATGAACGCATAACACCTAGTGTACACAAAATAAATGCTAGCTTCCTGGCTGTCACAGTAGGCATATAGTCAAAGGCTGTTTTCCTGATTAATTTAATTGTCCTACACATATGTTCCCAGTCAGCATTTATCCCATTTAGGATATATTTCTGTAGATATTTTTCATACTAAGTGTGATTTTTTCCCCAGTAGAGGTTTTTCCCTGTGCATGTATTTTGGGTGGTCATTTCTCCTAGTGAAACTCTCTGGTAGGCATCTTTTCTAGAAAGGATAATTCTCCAGAGACTCACAACCCCTCTCTCTCTTTGCAATGATTTTTTTTCCAATAGATTTCACAATGAATGTTCCCCCCCCCAGGGGATATTTTTCCTAGGGTGTATTTCTAGTGGAAATTCTTCCTGGTGTATATTTTTCCCAGTGTGTGTATTTTTGCTAGGCAGTATATGTTACCATGGGATATTTTCTAGAATGAAGTTGGTCTCCAGTAGCTGTTTTTCCAAATAGAGACTCTTCCTACAAGTTACACGTGTTTCTCCCAATGAGCACAGTCCTTGTAATGGGCCAAATTATATCTCCCCAAAATTCAAATGTTGAAGTCCTAACCCCCATGTGACAATAGTTGGGAGTAGATTCTTTATAGATTCTTTATAGCAGTTGAGATCTTATTTAATTAAAATTAAATAAGATCATTAGGATGGAGTTCTGATCTGATATGACTGCTGCCCTTATAAGCAGACAATGAGAGATCCCAGGAATGGCCGCACACCAAGGAAAGGCCATGCGAGGATACAGTGAGAACATGGACGTGGAGAGAAGGGCATGGAGAGAAGCCTCAGAGAAACAAGG
This sequence comes from Glis glis, assembly GCA_004027185.1. Taxonomy (NCBI): domain Eukaryota; kingdom Metazoa; phylum Chordata; class Mammalia; order Rodentia; family Gliridae; genus Glis; species Glis glis. The sequence continues at coordinate 28,143 of PVJS01001239.1, forward strand.
CCTGCCAACACCTTGACCTTGAACTACTAGCCCCTAGAAATTTGAGGAAATAAGTTGCTAATGTTTAAACCACCCAGTGTGGCATTTTGTTATGGCAGCGTGAGCATACTGATACAGTCCCCCATAATTCCTATTGTTGTGGCTGGAGCTAAAACATTGATGCCTTCTCTCCTTTATGCCTCTTTCTGTTGGACACCCACAGGTATCCCCTGCTCATCCCATATTGAACACTAACGTCCAACTCAACAGAAGCAGAAAGTCTATGCTGACTTATGACTCCTTTTTGTGCTGATGAAAGAACATGCCATCCTCAATCCAATTTATGGTCCAGCCTGCAGCTCTCCATAACTCCAGCCCTGCAAAACTAGCTCGATAATGTGTGTCATTTTCATTGATGCAGCCCTGAGGTTGCGCCACAAAGGGTGCTGAACACATAAAGATCCTGAGAGTGCAGGATGGGTGGTTTGGGTCCCTTTGCCTGGATAATCATACTGAGGGGAGGGGGAGCCCTTAAGATCCTCTTCCCGTACATCCCTTCCAAGCTGGATATGGTTCGAGGGACACAAGTGTGCATTTGCAGTGGCTTAGAGCCTCTCCACTAGAGGGCTTCCAATGGTGATAGACACAGCAGTTGAGAAGAGCCGCCTTATACATTCCAATGTGAGACCCTGGATAAGCATATATTAGTTCTATGTGAGTATTGGAGGAAGAATGCTGTTCAAGATAGCCCAGAAAAGTCACAGAGGCAGACTGGTGGTAAAGACTGTATTTGAAGGAGATACTTCATCTATAGCTCCTATCACCACATTCTAAACTCCTTTCTTTAGCGCCTACCCCCTACACACACACACACACACACACACACACACACACACACACACACACACACTGATAGATTCCACACCTTCTGCACAATGAAACATCTAACATCTTTTTCCTCCTTTCTTATCTCTATTAAACTGTTTCTCAACAACAAAAATAATCAAAAACTAATTTATACTGGTCCAAACAAATGACAACTAATAATGCTACTCCTTCCCCCTGCCCATTTCTTTCTTTGCCATGTTCTTTTAAATAACCAAAGCCTTCCATTAAAGGAATGAAGATCTGTCATGTAGAATTTCCAGGATTAGCTAATTGGTAGAGGGATGATTGGCAGGCAGCCAGATGTCAGCCTCTTACTTCTCTCTCCCCTCCCTGCATCTGGGAAGTTAGAGGAACAAAGCTGTTTCCTGTGGCCTTGAACTGGAACCCAGTAGAGATTCTGCAGGTACTGAACTAGGTACAAGAGGTCCTCTCCCCTGACCTAACTCAATGTAAGGCATTTAACAGAGTGACCACTTCATGAAAAACAGATTCACCATGTATAGTAGAAAGAATAATGCCCCCCTCCAAAATCTATGCATCCTAATCCCCAGAATCTGTGAATGTTCCCTTACATGCAAAAGGGACTTTGCAAAGATGAGATCATCCTGGATGATCCAGGTGGACCTAACATGATCCCAGCAGTCCTTATAAAAGGAAGGCAATAGCATGGCACAGTGGTGCCTGCCTATAATCCCAGTACTTGTAAAGCTGGGATAGGAGGATTGTAGGCTCAAGGCCAGCCTTAGAAACTTAGCAAGACCCTCAGCAACTTAGTGAGACCCTGTTTCAAAATTTAAAAAAAATTACAAGGGGCTGGGGGTATAGCTCAGAGGTAGAATGCCCCTGGGTTCAATCCCTAGTACAAAAAAAAATTGAAGGCAGAAGAGCCAGTCAGACAAACAACTGCAATGCCATGCTCCTACTTTTCAAGCTAGACCATGAGCCAAGGAATCCAGGTTGTTGCAGAAGCTGGAAAAGGCAAGGGACTGGATTCTCCATTAGACAGCCCTAAAGGAATGTGTTCCTGCTGGTAACTAAATTTTAGTCCAGTGAAAATCACTTCAGCCTCCTGACCTTCAGAACTGAGAGATGGTCTGTTTGTGTTGGTTTAGTCCAGTGTTTGTTAAAACTTCTTACAACAGCAATAGAGAATGGATACACCATGGCCCCAGCCACTGCCCTGGAGATGCAGAATTTTGCAATTAGCCCAGAGCTGACCCTCAGATATTCCATGACAGTGAAGAGTTGACCTTTCCGGATCCCTCTCAGATGCCACCTTCTCTGCCTCCCTAGGAGGATGCTCTCTCCCTCTCCTTTGGTGTCTCTTGGCCAAAGAGGAACAACATGCACGGAGCATAACGAGAGACCACAGCTGTCTCTCAGGAGTGCTTGTCCCACCCCACCACCAGCCCTGAAGGATCCTCGTCCCTGATTTACAGGTGTGGAAATGATCCCAGACCGACGGAGCAGGTGCAGTTCGTGTGGCCAGGACATGGTACCGGTGGAATCCAACCACTCTCACCATCTTCTCACTCCACGCTCTCCCCGTGGCACTCTGGCCATGCTGGGGACATGTGTCGCTCACTCCGCCTCAGTTCTAAGTCCTTCTGTCTATTTCTTGACTTTAAATGACACCAATAGGCCCTTGGGGTCCATGCTTGCTTCAGCTTGGCTCTCCCCATACCCCTGCAATCGGGTAGCTGCTCACCAGACATGGTGAAGGGAGAGGGATGATGAGCCGAGGGAGAGGGACAGAGGAAAAGAGACAGAGAGCCACTAGAAGGAAGAGAGAAAGAAAGGGAGGGAGGGTGGAGTAAAAGAGGGATGGAGGGGGAGGAAGAAAGGGAGGGAGGGAGGGAGGGAGAGAGAGAGGGAAAAGGGGAGGGAAAGAAGGAAGGAAGAAAGGGAGGAAGGAAAAAGAAAGGAAGGGAGGGAAGAAGGGAGGAAGGAAAGAAGGGAGGGAGGGAAGAAGGAGAGAGGGAAGAAGGAAGGAGGGAAAGAAGGGAGGAGGGAAGGAAGGGAGGGAAGAGGAAAGAAAGCTTGGAATCAAAGACACAAGAGCCTTAGGCATTTCCCCTGTCTTCTCTTGCATTTCTCTGGCCAGCTCTGGTCTTTACTACTTAGTGACTCTGGTGGGCATGACTGCTGCTCACCAGTATTCATATTTGCCTCTTCAGGGCACGCAGCAATATTTTCCAGTTGCAGCCATGACAGAGTAGAATGTGAACAGAAAGGATATGTACCACCTCTAAGTTCAGTCCATAAAACCTCCTCAGAGCAAGTGCAGTGGTGCATGCCTGTAATCCCAGTGCTTGGGAGGCTGAGACAGGAGGATCCCAGGCCTGAGGCCAGCCTCAGCAACATAGTGAGACCAAAATAATAAATAAATAAATAAATAAATAAATAAATAAATAAATAGGGCTGGGGTATAGCTTGGAGGTAGAATATCTACTGGGTTCAATTCCCAGTACCACCAAAAAAAAAAAAAAAAACCTGCTGGGCATAATCCTCACAGTGTTTAAACCAAGATGTCTTGAGGACATCTTGTAGGGCTTGTAGGAAGGAGGAGCCAACAGGTGGGAGGAGCCTGGGTTCCTAAGGGACTCTATGGAGCAGAGTCCCTGGCCACCTACACCCCTGATGTGAGAAAATACTTTATTGTAATAAGCTACTAAAATTGGAGGGGGAGGACAAACAGTAGTTAGCCTACCGTGGACAATTTGCTAGCTCTCTCTGAGCCTCAATTTTAGAATTAATAAAATAGGGTAATCACGCAATATCTAAGATGCCTTCTCATTTAAAACTCTGCAGGTCTCCATTTTCTCCAGGATTCAGTCTAGGTCTTAGGTGATTAAAAAAAAAAGTGCATTTGTCCATCAAGTGGGCTGTTAGTGCTACGTATGTTACTCTCTGAGTAGATCCATTTCTTTGAATAATAGAACAGCAGATCCATCCGTAACTGGCTCATTCTTCAAACAGGGTTTCGATTGACTGGGCCTCAGACCATTTGAATCCCATAACATAAGACCAGTCAGCAACTGGCTGAATTTAACTAATTTCCACTTGTGGAAATCGTGAGGCAGCTTCTAATTTAAATGGCCTTTCTTATTTTTACCCTGTCACCTGGCTCCTTGCCAGCTACATACCTACAGAGGGACGATTCCACCTTTTCCAGCTGAGCGAGCTCTCTGGGGACAGTCCACCTGCAAGCAGCTACCACAGGTCTTGATCCTCTCTGGTTGGTACGTTTAGGGCACTAGAGAGAATGGCATCCCTCTCCCAGGCTGACTTTATTCCTCCATGGCAATGAAATCTTTGCGTTCCTATGACACAGGATGTCGGGGAGACCCACCAGGGCACGTAAGAAAATAAAGGTGGGTTTCTTCGATGTGATGATGAAGATTGATCTCTCTAATCGCTCTCCTTGCCTGCCTGCTCCCTGCTCTTTATTTCTCAACAGGAGCCAGTATGGTCTGTCGAAACACAAGTGAGATCATATCACTCCTCTGCTCAAGGAATTCCAAAGCATTCCTCAAGGAATTCCAAAGCATTCCATCTTTCTCCAAGCAAAAGCTGAAGTCCTCACAAAGGCCAAAGAGGCTGTGCATTCTGGGGATACCATATCTCCTTCTCATCTTTCCTTGCTCCTTCTATCCCAGCCACAGCTGCCTCCTGACTGCAACTAACCAGACGCCTGTCCCAGGGCCTTTGAACTTGCTATTTCCTCTTCCGGGAACACTCTTCTCTAGATATCTTTATGTCTGCCCATACTTCTTTCATCTCTTTATATCAACAGGGAAGTCCTCCTTAAAAACCCTGCTTAAAATTGCAAACACCCCATTAACAATACTGCCTATTCTCCTTCCCTGATTTTATTTCTCTTTCTAGCCCTTATCACTTTACCATGCATAGTCCATCCAGCAGAACCAGTTTTATTTTATTGCTTTCCAATCCCTCCAGGATGTAAGCTCCAGAGAAACAAGATTTTTTTTGTGTGTGCGTGGTACCAGGGATTGAACTCAGGGGCATTCTACCTCCGTGCTACACCCCCGGCCCTATTTTTTATACTTTATTTTGAAACCGGGTCTCACGAAGTTGCAGAGGGCCTCACTAAGGAGAGAGAGACAGACAGAGAGAGAGAGACAGGGAGAGAGAGACAGATAGAGCGAGAGAGCTGAGGCTGGCCGCGAACCCGGATCCTCCGGTCTCCGCCTCCCAAAGTACTGGGATTACAAGCGTGCGCCACCACGCCCGGCGAGAAACAAGCATTTATTCTCTGTTGCCATAACCCCCACAGCCGGTGGATGGACTGGTGCACAGTGAGTGCTCAATAAATAATTCTGAATTGAAGAGAAATATTGTTCTGCCCTTATATTTATCAAGTGATAGTATAGGGACCTTATATTTAATATATTATATTACGTGCCTGAGATAGGGACAGAATCTCAAACCCCACCCCAGACCTACAGAATCAAAATGGGCATTTAAGAAGATCCTCAGGTGTCTGAGTTCACTTGGGCTGCTATAACAAAAATGCTATAGACTGTGCAGCTTAAAGGACATGGATTTCATGGAGTTTTGGAGCCTGGGGAGTCCACGATCAAGGTGCCAGCAAACTGGTCCCTGGTGAGGGCCTGTTTCCTGGTTCATAGACAGGGCCTTCTCATGTCCTCATGGGGTGGAAGGAACAAGCAAGCTCTCCAGTGCCTCTTTTATGAGGGCTCTATACCCATGACCTCATCACCCCCAGAGACCCCACCTCCTAGATCCATCACATGAAGGGTTAAGATTTCAACACACGAATGGGATTGTGTGTCAAACATTCATTCCATAACACCAGGTGCTTGCTACAGCCATTGAAGTTTCAGAACTATTTTAGAGTTGATGTGATATAGAAAACCTAATTGTCAGAGTAGGATTCAGGAAACCTAGGTCCTACACTGAGTTCTGCCACTAAATAGCCATGCTATACTAGCAAACACCTTCCCTTCCAATCCTCTGCTTTTAATTTTTAAATTTCTTACAAAAAATTGAGGAGGAAAGATGTGGCCCAGTATCTGTTCCCCCAACACTTTGTATATACCCACATCCAAGCATGTGGCATGGGACATTTTAACCATTAAATGTCCCTGTCCCCCAGGAGCCTGGAGGAGGGGACAGCTTTATTCACAGAGAACGATTTGCTGAGTCTCTTCCATGTGACAGCAGCAGGCAGTGTTCTGGGATGATTACCTGTGTCTGCCCCAGCTCGGTATTAGTGTTCAGTAAATGTTTTTGAACAAATGATTTAATTCCGAGGTTCCTTCAGAGACTAATTAACACATTGAATGTACACCGTAAGGTGATTTGAAATGATTATTATAAGGATTATCTCTTTAGAGATTCCTCTTAGGTTCCAACAGTCTATGAATCTGTGGAGTGAGTCACTTATCATTTGGAGGGCTAGCAAGGATGGGCTGTGTCTTTTGAGAATTACAGCCCCTCACCTGATGCTTTCCTTACAAAGATGCCATCTGTAGGTTATGCTGACCCACTCCTAGAGACCTTCTTGGAGACAAGGGTTAGTGGATAATTCACCTGTCTGAGAAAAAAAAAAAAAACAACAGGTGCAAACGTCTTCTTTATGGCTAAGCTGGGAGGGGGGGCAGAAATAAAATCACCCGTTTCCATAACAACAGAAATGCACAATTTAAAGAACATAGTGTCTTGCTTAAATCTATTTATAAAGAATGTGTAGGAAATACAATTAAGGAAACTAACAGCAGATGAAGTACTTGGGCTCTGGCTTAATTTTCTGTCTTCCATCATTTAGCACTCAAGAAAAATTGGGTTGCAGAAGGGTCGAGGGGTGGGTCGGCAGCAGAGGAGGTTGTACAAAGAGGAGCACGTGGCTTTCCTGCATCTCTGCGGAGAGCCAGGTCCCTGTAACCTCCGTCTCCCCACCCCACCACCCAGCCCAGCCCTGTGCAGTTTTCAAGGCTGGCCTGAGGTGCAACCATCAGTGTAGAGACCTGATTTAATTGTCCTTGGAGGCTCACCACACTGCAAAAACCTGTGTGGCTGACCTGAAATTCCCACCACAAAATGCCCCAAACTTCATTTATAACCTCTGCTTTGTTTCCCAAACCCATCTGCATCCTGGGTGCCTCTCTGGGGCCCCAAACTCAACACAACCACAGCCAACTCCTCTTCTTGACCAGCGTAATTCTGTTGCATCATGTTGTGGCAGTCAGGAAAGACACCTCTCACATCTCCACAGCTTGCCCACTTTCTCTTCCTGCTTCTCTCTTGAAACTTTTTGATCATGAAACCCCAAGACTACAACAAATGCAGCAGGGCTGGTCCGGAGGCAGGTCTTCTGAGGGACATTTCTGGATTCCTTTCCTGGGCCACTTCATTCCTCCCCACTCACACTCTGGTCCTGATCCCTGGGCCCTGGGAGTGCCCAGCTGTCGAAATCTGTTTGATTAGAGCAAATCCTTGACCACATGTTTTTGAAAATTCTGAGCCCACCCCTTGCAGCGGGTCCAGATGCTGGAACCTCAGCCACGTGCCAGTGCTGTACCCTGGACAGCATCCCCCAGTGGGTTTCAGAGTGCAGGGGTTCTGCAGGAGCTGTGGTTCTGTGCCTTTCCTGACCAATTACACCTCTGTCCTGCACTGGGCGGTGCACACAAGGTGCACTCAATTGGCAGTGGTGACAACTCACCTCTGTCCTTATCCCCTCATACTCCACAGAAACTGTGGACACTCGCTTAGCTTGGAATAAGGAAAAGGGCACCCCAGAACATTCATGCCTCTCTGTCTTTCTAGTGAGGTTGACCATATAGGGCCATATGCCACTGGATGGACTCCTAAGTAGAGTAAAAGGTGACTTCCTTTGTCATACAGTGCTGGGCTTTGAATGTCGCCTCCAAAACTCATGTTGAATTTTTTTGGGGGGGTACTGGGGATTGAACCCAGGGCATTCTACCTCTGATCTACACTCCCAACTCTTTTTATTTTGAAACAGGATCTCACTAAGTTGCTGAGGCTGTCCTCAAACCTGTGATCCTTCTATCTCAGCCTCCCAAGTCCTGGGAGTAGGGGTGCGTGCCGCCACACCTGGCTTCATGTTGAATTTTTAAAATGGTTTATTATCATCCTGTTAAATTTATTTTTAATATACTTTTTGCTGCATTGTAATTATACTTCATGATGAGGTTCAGAGTGACAGAGACATCCATGCACACAGCCCTTGGTGTGTTTCCCTCCAGATCCCACCTGCTCCCTCCCACTAGCCATACATATTATTAAGATGATATTTACTTCATATATGAACATAGCATTATTTGAACTGTTTCCTCCATCAAAGCTCCTTTTTCCCTTCCCTGCCTCCCTCCTCAAATCCCCTGCCACTATTCTACTGGTCTCTCTCCTCATTTATCTGAAGTCCCCTTTGTTTCTCAGTTTCTCTCTAGCTTCCACATATGAGAGGAAACATACGACCCTTCACTTTCTGTGACTGGCTAATCCCACTTAGCATAATATTCTCTAGTGCCAATTTAATTGCCACCTTGATGATATTAAGAGTTGGGACCTTTAAGAAGTTACTGAGTCATGAAGGCTCAGCCCTCATGAGTGGATTAATGCCTTTATCCTGGAAGTATGATAAAAGAATCTCTCTCCTCCTCTCTTCTCTTCCCTTCCCTTCCCTTCCCTTCCCTTCCCTTCCCTTCCCTTCCCTTCTCTTCTCTTCTCTTCTCTTCCTTCTCTTCTCTTCCCTTCTCTCTTCTCTTCTCCTCTCCTCTTTCTCTCTTTCTCTCTCTCTCTCTCTCTCTCTCTCTCTCTCTCTCTCTCTCTGCATTAAGAGGGTCCTCACCCACTGTGCCCCTGGAGCTCCAACTTGCCAGCCTCCCGAACTATGGGCCAAATAAACTTCTATTCTTTATAAATTACCCTGTCTCATGTTCTTTTATGGCAGCAGAAAATGACTAAGACACATGAGTTGACAATGACCCAACACTGAAAAATAGGGAGAAATGTCTAAGTAAAAGCAGAGGAATAAACAGTGATCTTGTTCTTGAATCTTCTTTCTGTAATGACAGGCGTCCCGCAGCCACAGGTGCTCTCGGGCAACGTTCCACCAGCGTGTTCAAGCTCCTGCTCTTGCCCTGCACACTGTCTTCTTCTTTTCCACCCTCAAACACGCCAGGCACATTCCCCCTGGACTTGCTGCTCCCTCTACTTGAAGCTCCATGCCCCAAATCATTGCTCTCTTGGTTCTTACCATGCGGTGCCCAGCAGAGAGCAGCCTACCTGGACCACCCTGTCCGAGTAACCCCTCCTCCCCAGCCAAGTCATCTTCCCTTTGTTCTAGTTCCTCCTTGGCATGCATCTCTGTCTGCTTATTTTGTTTACTTAGGGTGTCACTTCCTTATTTCTTATTTCCTCCCCCCGCATATACATTTGTTGAAATGGTCACCCTATCTGTTTTGTTCATCTTATATATCCAGGCTCCAAAACTATGTCTGGCATAGAATAGAAACTCAGTAAATATGCGTGGCATGAATGAATGCATGCAGGAATGAATGAATGAATGAATGAATGAATGGTTTGGTAATACAGCCTAATGATTGGAACCACTGACGTCAAAGACTGATATTCTTGAGTGTGGATCCTGTATTGAACATTTAGTAGCTACCTGGCCATAGTAAAGTCAGTTAACTGTTAAATGTCTCATTTTCTCCCTTTGTATAGGGAAAAATATAGCATTTATCTCATAAGATGGTTTGAGAATTCACGTGATGACACAGGCCAAGCCTTAAGGACAGTGGCTGACACAGAACCTTCATAAATGGAAATTATAATTATCCTTGTATTTCCCCTCTTCTATAACAGTCTTCCTATTACTGATAATTAATGGAAGTTAAAATTCTTTTTCTATCTTCCATACAGAAAGTCCTCTTGGTCTAATGTGAGCCATACTGAAGTCCCATCCCTCCACAAATTACTGTAAAATAAGAATATAATGGCTATTTAATGAGCATCTACTATGCTCAGGCATTTGACATAAATTATCTCTTTCACCCTTATAGGTGAAAAGGGGGGGGTGGAAGGAACAGATATTGATAACTGTGTAGCAACATCCATTCTTCCCTTCTTTTTTAGTGATAGAGCCCTAATTACTTGGGGAAGGGGAGCAACTGGCAGGCAGTTGTGGCCATGAGACTTAGCTGCAGCCAATCAGAGAAAATCAGGAGGAAGATTCAGCAAGGAGCAGACCTGTATTTACCCTCCCCACCCACAGTCCCTGCAGCCTGGAGTGTGGAAATGATGCTGGGGTCTCCCCAAGGTAGCTTGAACCTTGAGGTGAATATAAGGATGGCGGGGCAGAAAGTAGAGGGAGTTAACCCTTGGTCCTGGGCCCCTTACCTGCAGATATTTATGGGAGAAATAAAAATTATACTTCTATTTCATTCAAGTCAGTGGTATCTGGGCTTTTCTATAATAAATAGCAAAACCTAATTCTTACCTCTATAATATGTTTTATAAACCCATTATTTTAGTTAGCTTTTCCATTGCTGTGACCAAAATACCCAACAAAAACAACTCAGAGGAGGAGAGGTTTATTTGGGCTCATGGTTTCAGAGGCATAGTCCATAGTTGGCGGACTCCAAGGCAGACATCATGGCAGCACGGCATGTGGCAGAGGATAGCAGCTCAGCTCATAGCAGCCAGAAAATAGAGCAGGGGAAGGGGGCGTCAAGGGACAGATATAATGCTCAAGGCCACACGCCCAGTGACCTACCTCCTCTGACCACACCCTACTTGCCATCATATCACCCAGGAAGTCCATTCAAATTACTAACCCGTCAGTGGATGTATACACTGACGAGATTAGAGCCCTGATTCAGTTATTTCACCTCTGAACGTTGTTGCATCGCCAACACACGAGCCTTTCAGGGGACGCCCCATATCCAAACCATCACACCCGAGTTATTAATGAGGAATCTGAACCTCAGTAAGAGGGAGTAACGTGTCCAAAATCACACAGCTAGAAAGTCACCAATGTGGTATTGAATGTGAATGGACTTTATTCCAATATGCAAATCTTTTCCATTAATCCATCATCTATTTCTCACCTTGGGGAAGAAGGGATCACAGAGGGGCTTCCTTCAAGCCTCAGTCAGTAGGAAATCTTTTCTAGGTCATCCCTGAAGGATGACCACCAGGCTCAGGCTTGATCATCCTAAGCAACACCAAGCTCACGACTCACTATTCAATACTTTTTTTTAATTTTATTTTTTTAATGTGACAGCTGAAATTTACCTTTTTTTTAAACATTCACACCATAACCGTGACCTTTCAAACCTGTAAGCCTCTGCTGTGTCCACTCAGCCCTTCAGACCTTGGAGGACAGCCATCAAGTCTCCCTGGATCTCCAACAGCAATGACCTTTTGTTCATCTGTAACACAGATGGGAATGGGAAGTTCTATGTGCCAAGTCCTGCACTGTGCACTGGGCAGACATTATGGCTGAACTCAGAGAGCTGATAGTCTAACAGGGCTCCCTAAGAGGAAGTGGGCTCCTCTGGTCACATTTAGGTTAGTAAATTTCTGTTAGAAGAGTGACCCCTAGCAGGGCTTCTGACAATGGGGTCATGGACTCAAACTGAGATTCTGAGCGCCCACCAGGGACTTAAGCCCCCTTTTATTTTATTCTCTTCATCTTTGGCAATCTTAATCACATCTGATGTCAGTGGTCATGCGAATGCCAACGATTCCCAAGCTTGTATCTCCAGACTCAGATATAAAGGTCTCTCAACTCCACCATTATGTACCACAAACACCTGAAAGCCAAATTATGGAAGCAGTCTTGGTGTCCATCAACATATGAATGGATTAAAAATTATGGAATATACACAAAGTAGATGGAATTCTACTCAGCCAGAAAGAACAAAATTATGTCCTCTGCAGGAAAATGGATAGAACTAGAGAATATTATACTAAGTGAGATTAGCCAGTCACAGACCATGAAAGGTCATATTTTTTTTCTCATATGTGGAAGCTAGGGAGAAATTAGGATACAAGAGGGACTCCAGATAAAGGAGAAGAAATCCCAGCGGAACAATGGAGGGGGCTCTAGGAGTGGGAGGTGGGTGAGGGGATGGAGACTTGATGAAGGAAACACTTCAATTGACACTATGTACGTATACAAAAATATCAATGCCAATCTCAACAGCGTGTACAGGGAAGGGGAGGGAGTGAGGTGGGAGCCGGGGAGAAGCTCACCAAGTGCTCTGTGCATGTATATCCCTGTCACTCTGAACTTCATTATGATGTATAATTCAATGCACCCATAAAAATATATTTTTAAAAAGATTATTAGGAGAACAACTAAGGACATCTGAATATCGCCCTCGGAATTAGATAATATTAGTAAGTGGTTGTTTTAAAAAAAGAATGCAGTAAATCCAAAGCTGAATTCAGCATCTCAGCCCTCTTTCCTTCCCTCTCTCCCTCTCTCCCCCTTTTCAGTCTTTCCTCCTGGGTTCTCTGTTCTGGTTAATGTCACCATACTCTCAACTTCCCAACCTTGTTTGCTTCTCTCCTATATTGCACCTTCTGCCCAGTCAGCCTTTTCTGTGTCTCTCGTATCCCTCCCACCTCTCCACCCCCATGGCCTCTATTGAGTCATTCATCATCGTTTCTCTAAACAATCCCAATACTCCCCCACCCCGGCCAATCTTCCTGCTTCTGATCTCAGCCCTGTATCTTCCAATCGAACCTGCACCCTATTAGCATTGATCTCTCTAAAGCCAACACTGGACACGACACTTCACTACTTAAACAACCTTGCATAAAACGTGCCCACCAATCAACTGCAAACCCTGTAGCCGGTCATAAAACATCCTCACCGACCACGCTCCAGTGCGTGCTTCCCACTCTAGCTCTTCCCATTCCCCCAACCCTGTCTAGTCTGAGGTCAGAAAGTGCAGCATAATAATAGCTTAATACATAACGTTTATTGAGCACTTACTGTATAACTGGTGTCAAAGCCAAAAGTTGTACTGAGTCAAGTTAAACAGGCAAGGAAGACTTTATTCAAGACTATTACAATAAGAGAGAGAGGCTAGAACTCAGTCTGAGCTCAAAGGGTGGAAAAGGGGTGTGTGTGTGTGTGTGTGTGTGTGTGTGTGTGTGTGTGTGTTAGTTACTGAGGATTTAACCCAATAGCTTTATTCCCCTGAGCTCCCAGCCAGATTTCGTTTTTTATTTTGAAACAGGTTCTTACTAAGTTGCTGAAGGCCTCACTAAATTGCTGAGACTAACCTTGAACCTGTGATCAGCTTGTCTTAGCCTCTCAAGTACTGTTTGTTTGTTTGTTTGCTCATTTGCTTGTTTGTTTATGGTACTGGGTATTGAACCCAGGGGCATTCTACTGCAGAGTTATGTCCCCAGTCCTACTTTATTTTTTATTTAGAAACATGGTCTTGCTAGGTTGATGACAGTCTCACTACTTGTGAAGGCTGTCCTTGAACCTGTGATTCTCCTGTCTCAGCCTCCCATGTACTGGGATTACAGGTGTGTGCCACCACACCTGGATTTTGGGGGGAGTTTTTAAGAGCTAGGGCAGGGTGCTCTTCGGCCACCTCTGCTTGCCAATTGTCCTTACCCAAAGGAAAAGTAAGACTTCTTGCATCGTTGGGACAGGTAGCTTTGCAACGTGAAGCAAGATGCCCACTAAAATTTAGGTTCTGACCCTCCCACACAGACTGCGAGATAGGGAGCTAGCTTCCATGACAATTACACTGCAAAGACATGGCTCCCAGATCCTGGAGAAAGGCTTTCTCTAGTTGTAAACTGGCAAGAGACTTTTGAAAAAGATTCACATTTCAAAGAGGCAGAGAAAAAAAAAAACTTGAAATGACAAATTTTCTAAAGTAAATGCTCTAAAAAAGGCAAGGGAGGACCCAGGCAAGGAAGAAGCCTGTCTGAGCCTTTAGTCAAGCTAAGAGGAAAGTCCAGGCTATCTTGCTCACTGGCACTGTGCTAAGCACTTGGCATACATCAAAAAATAATCATTTAAGCCGGGTGTGGTGGCGCACGCTTGTAATCCCAGTACTTTGGGAGGCGGAGACTGGAGGATCCGGGTTCGCGGCCAGCCTCAGCTCGCGCACGCACACGCGTGCGCACACTCTCTCTCTCTCTCTCTCTCTCCCTGTCTCTCTCTCTCTCTCTCTACTTAGTGAGGCCCTCCGCAACTTTGTGAGACCCGGTCTCAAAATAAAGTATAAAAAATAGGGCCGGGGGCGTAGTGCAGAGGTAGAACGCCCCTGCGTTCAATCCCTGGTACCTCAAAAAAAAAATGATCATTTAATAATCCTCGGGACAACCCTCTGAAGAAGACATTCAGACCACCTTCCCTTCACAACAAGGAGATAGCAGAGCTGCACGCCACAGCCTACCTGGTAGGCTGTACCAGCTCATTCGTTCCTACAACTGCCCTGTGTGCTGAGTCGGTCACATAGTAAGAGCCCAGCAAAGTTGGTTGAGCCAATAAATGACCTTTGCTTTTTACCCCTCAGGCATGTGGTTGGCCAAGTGATCCCATCAAGTATAAGAAGATAGGTTCTATGAGATCTCAGTTAGCAACCTGTGGGTCTCTCCTGGAATCCCAAGTACTGGAGACCCAGGGCAGGCACCCTGCAGCTGGGCAGAGAAGTCAGTAAATAGCAAGTCATGGAGAAGTACTAAAAGTGGGTGTAAACTGCTGAAGGAAATTCGAAAAGATGCAAGGCACTGCAGACTGTTTTGTATGGAGGTGGGGGGGTCAGCCATCGTGCCACTGAGCAGCTAGTGGTTACGTGCTCCATACATGTCGGCTGCCCTTACATATGACTTGGTGTAAGTAACACAGGTAACACAGTGGTTAGGAGTAAAAACCCCAGAGTCAGACTAGGTGGTGGCTACAAGGCCGACGTACTAGTCTGCTGGGGCCGCCATAACAGACCACAGGCTGAGTGACTTAGACTTTCATTTTCTTTCTTTTTTTTTTTTTTTTGCGGTACCGGGGATTGAACGCAGGGGCATTCTACCTCCGCGCTACGCCCCCGGCCCTATTTTTTATACTTTATTTTGAAACCAGGTCTCACGAAGTTGCGGAGGGCCTCACTAAGTAGAGAGAAAGAGAGAGACAGAGAGAGGGAGCGAGAGCGAGAGAGCTGAGGCTGGCCGCGAACCCTGATCCTCCGGTCTCCGCCTCCCAAAGTACTGGGATTACAAGCGTGCACCACCACACCCGGCTTAGACTTTCATTTTCTTATGATTATGGAGGCTAGAAGCCTGAGATCAAGGTCAACAGAACTCTTTCCTCCTGAGGCCGCCCTCCTCGGCTGGGGCATGGCCTCTTCCCACTGTGTGCTCACGTGGTCTCCCTCCTAATCTCCTCTTAGAAGGGCAGCAGTCACACTGAGCTAGGGCCTACCCTCGCAACCTCATTTTACCGTAATTATCTCCTTAAAGGCCCTTGTCTCCAAGTAGAGTCACATTATAAGATACTGGAGGTTCAGGCTCCAACAAATAGATTTTGAGGTGGGGGCACAAGTCAGCCCTTAACATTTAGTGAGTTAATAGATGTAATAAATGTTAAATACTTTGAAGTGGTACCTGGTCCACAGTTTGCTCTGTGATCTCATTATCTGTAATTGTAACAAGTTTTCTCTCTACAGCCTTGCCTGACATAGAGTATTCAATAAATATGAGCTATTAATTTATTCAAGAAATATGGATTGATCATCTATTAAGTGTCAGCCACTGCTCCAGGTGCAGGGATGCAGCTATAAATAGGATGGATGAGGGGATTGTCTTGATGGGGTTTCATGGTTCTCATTATTAAAGTTATTATGATACCTTAAGCATTTTATGATCCACCAATCACATGATATCGCCTTTAAAAGCAAAGCCGTGAGTCCACAGATGTGAATCCATGTTTGTTGCAAGTGATTTGTTTTCCTAAATGTCCATTGTTTGTTCTGTGTCCTGGGACTTGGTAGACTGAAAGTGAAGTTTATTGAGTTATGGTGTCAAGGGCCCATTTTGTTATAAACTGGGACAGTATAAGCTCATGTCTGTGTTCCATTCCTTTCCCACTCTCAGTCTTTCCTCTGTTCTCTAAGACCATCTGACACACCCTCTAGCGCTGGGGTGCGATCTGCCAGGATGCGGTTCGTCAACTTTAGGTCCCTCTCCTCACCAGTACCACCTGCGACCTCACCTGGATGGGGCTACAATTCTGCCTTCCTGTTGCTCGTTCACTCTTTTAGCAGTTTATGTCCTAAATTTGGCAGAACTCTTTTCATGCAAAAGCTAAAGAAACACAAGTTAAAATCCAAACTAGCGTAGCCGGGCGTGGTGGCACACGCTTGTAATCCCAGTACTTTGGGAGGCGGAGACCGGAGGATCCAGGTTTGCGGCCAGCCTCAGCTCTCTCTCTCTCTCTCTCTCTCTCTCTCTCTCTCTGTCTCTCTCTACTTAGTGAGGCCCTCCGCAACTTCGTGAGACCCAGTTTCATAATAAAGTATAAAAAAAAAATAGGGCCGGGGGTGTAGTGCGGAGGTAGAACGCCCCTGGGTTCAATCCCCGGTACTGCAAAAAAAAAAAAAAAAATCCAAGCTAGCAAAAAAAGGAATTTGTTGATTAGTGTCCATACTCCAACTCCAGGAAAACCACGAACATCTGCCTCCACCTTCAGGCTCCAGTTTCTTGTCTCCTGGCTTCTGCCTCACCTGGACTCACCTGTGGTGGTGGTGAGATGCTCAGCAAGCCCAGTCTTCATCCTATGAGAGAGGCCCTTTCCCCCAGAGTTCCAGCAAAACCCCAGGGCTGATTCTCACCAGTCTAAAGACGATCACAAAGCTGATGTGAGATTATTCCCCTGATTCTGATGGAGATCAGATGTGAATATGGGCTGAGATTATCTGCAGAGTCTCATGGCTGGAAAGGAGGGGGTAGCTGATTCACCAAGGATGCAAAATTAGAGGGGCAGAACTTAGATTTACATTTAAATCTTATTTCCCAGGCTGGCTTTGGTAGAGTTGATTTTAAATTGAATGGTTCTGCAGTTTAGCAATTTATTTCTAGTATTTTATTTTATTTTATGGTACCAGGGATTGAACCCAGGGGCATTCTACCTCTGAACTACATCCCCAGCCCTATTTTTCTATTCTTTATTTTGAAACAGGGTCTCACTAAGTAGCTGAGGCTGGCTTCCAACCTGCGATCCTCCAGTTTCAGCCTCCCAAGTACTGGGATTACAAACATGCACCACCACGCCTGGTTTATGTTTCTAGTGTTTTAACATGACACCATTTTTTTCAAGCAACAGGCTTCTCTTTTTCTTTTTCCTTCTTTTAATAATGTTGATATCATCATTACTGTATTATTCAGGATATGTAAGGAACTTCAGCCCATTGTGGGCTTTTTTTTTTTTTTTTGCGGTACCGGGGATTGAACACAGGGGTGTTCTACCTCCGTGCTACACCCCCGGCCCTATTTTTTATACTTTATTTAGAAACCGGGTCTCACGAAGTTGCGGAGGGCCTCACTAAGTAGAGAGAGAGAGAGAGAGAAACAGGGAGAGAGAGAGAGAGCTGAGGCTGGCCACGAACCCGGATCCTCCGGTCTCCGCCTCCCAAAGTACTGGGATTACAAGCGTGCGCCACCATGCCCGGCTTCATTGTGGGCTTTTCTTACACACTGATACTGTACTTTTGAATTTAACCACCATCTTTTAAAATCCTGAACTCATCAGAGATCTCCCAATGGGCTTTAAGATATCTATAACTTTTTTCATTCAATTTGTTCTGGTTTTTTTTTCTGTTTGTTTGTAGTGCTGGGATTGAACTCAGTGCCTTATCTATGCTAGGAAAAATCCCCAACCACTGTGTTATACTCTCCCAGCCCTTCCTAGAAATTTTAAAAAGAATTTAATTCTTTCTTTTTTTTTTTTTTGCAGTACCGGGGATTGAACCCAGGGGCGTTCTACCTCCGCACTACACCCCTGGCCCTATTTTTTTATACTTTATTTTGAAACCGGGTCTCACAAAGTTGCGGAGGGCCTCACTAAGTAGAGAGAGAGAAAGAGAGCTGAGGCTGGCCGCGAACCCAGATCCTCCGGTCTCCGCCTCCCAAAGTACTGGGATTACAAGCGTGCGCCACCACGCCCGGCTTAATACTTTCTTTCAACAATTACTAATTGGCCATCTACATGCCAAATAATACCAAGCAAAATAGGACTATAGATCCTAACAATACACCAATTAACTGGAGAGACACCATCACACTTCTCCCAGAGTCTATATTTCCCCGGAGCGGGGCATGATATAAGTATTTTTTTAAATGGCGTCTTGACCAGGTTTTGAGACCCTGTCCAGAGTCCAGTCAATTCTGAGGTGCTGATTTAGTCAATCCCCCCAGATACCTCCTTTATTTAGCTCACACCTGGAGTCACCATTTTCCCCCCAGGACTGGCTACCAGACAATCACCTCTATGCCCCAGAACCCACTGAAATCATTTCAATTAGCCAACCCTAGCCCATGTGCCCTGCCTGCCTGTTCCTTTCTGCAGAAACCACAGTGAGGCTCCTGCTCAGCTCACCTCTCTGCCCAGGGCCACCCTGACGTTTTGACTCTTCTCCCAGTGGCCCTGCGCTGCTGCTGTTTTTTTCCCCAGGAGACTGCGAGTAATAACACTGTAAAACTCTTTCCAGTGTCTCTCTCCCAATCTTTGTCTAGCTTGACCGCATCTCACCCAGTCTTCTATGATTGAAACAGTGAGGCAGCTGAATCTCCAGTTCTTGATGTCTAAATATGATTGCCTCAGATTCCCACTGTCAAGGCCTAGAGAAGCCCCCAAATACCATGAACATTTCTGCCCATTCCTTGTGGTTTGGGTTCCTACACCTTCACATAGTTTCTCAGTTCCAAACCCAACTCTCCTTGGTAAGACGTTCACCTGCTCCATCTATTTCCAAGAGGAATCTACTCACAACTGGCTTTTGTAAAACCCTATTGAAGACCTGGTGAGTCATTAGGCAGATATGAGGAGATGGCCCGGTGAGAAGGGAGTGAGCTAGGAGAGGACCTGGAATTGCACCAGGAGCTCTGACATTTCTAGTCTGGGTAGAGGAGGACACGGCAGGACAGAAGACTAAGGTGGAACCTCTGTGGAGAAATAGCACCAAGAGCCAAAAGAAGGAGACCATCTTGCCAACAGTGCTGGAGGCTGCCGCAAGATGAAGCAACATAAACGTCGAAAGGGATTCTTGGATGCAGCAATGTGCAGATCCTTGGAGACCTTCTCGAGATATTTCGGTAGAGTGGTGAAGACAGATAAGAGTAAGAGAGGACTGTGTGGGAGGTGAGAAAACAAATGCACATGGCTCCTCTGAGGAGCTTGATGAGAAGTGGAAGAAAAATGTGGTGGGAGATGTTACAGCTGCCCCACGGTCCAGCCGTCAGCTCAGTGTCACATGCAAGTAGCATAGAGACAAAGGTGCCAACGTGGCCGCCAGAATGGATAGATAGATGAGACAGAGCGGGTACCCTGGGCCTCCATGGGCTGCACCAAAGGACCAGAAATACCCCATGCTCAAGCGAGATGACACAGAGTTGTCAAGGGAACTAGCAGAGCAGCAGAAGTCTAGGCGTGGAGCAAAGCAACTGCAGAAACAAATCACCAAGACCACAGACTTGCACCAATAACAACCCATAAAAAACAGATGGCGCCCAAACCAAAAGCCCAACCCACTGTGATGGGATACTATTCAAATGGATACAGCAACCAAATGAAAGAGCCCCCAGTTCCAAAGCTCCAACAATTTGAGCAACATTTATAAAGTAATGTGGAATTATAACCCACAGTATAAAATAAATATCCATGAGTCTCTACTGATACAAATAAATAACTGAATGAATAAATTAATGAGCAGGAAGAGAGATCTGTTGTTCAGAAGAAGTATAGCTCTCCACCTTTTTGGTTTTTGGTACTGGGGATTGAACTCAGGGACATTCTGCCTCTGGGCTATACTCCCAACCCTTTATTTTTTATTTTGAAACAAACAGGGTCTTGCTAAGTTGCTGACTGGTCTAGCTAAGTTGCCCAGGCTGGCCTCAAATTTGCAATCCTCCTTTCTCAGCCTCGCAAGTACTGGGATTACAGGCATGCACCACCACACCCAGCCTCTCCATTTCTTAGATGGGGGTAGTGCAGAGTGACTTCCAAAGAGAACAGTATGGAAAGGGGGAGTAACTTTACAGTGGAGAAATCTAGCAAATACTGTCTCAACCCAGGTCACCAAGACCAACATCGACAGTGACTTCACACTGACAATGTGCACATTCCATGTGATGTGATGGAAATGGCACTTCGCCTCTCTGATCTGTCCCCCAAACCCATAACCCCAGTGTCATAGTGAGAAAAACATCAGTCAACTCCCCACTGACGGGCATTCCCCAAAATAACCACCCAGTAAACAGGAGGAGCTGGAGAAAATGTCACAACCAAGAGGTGCCTGAGGAGACATAATGACTATTGTAATATGGCCTCCTGGGTGGGACCTGAAACAGAAACAGGAAATTAGGGGGAAACTTAGGGAATATAAAGAAAGCATGGGCTTTTATTAGTAACACTAGTAATATTACATCAATACTGGCTCATTAATTGTGACAAATATACCATGCTAATACCAGATATTAATAATAAAGGAAACTGAGTGTGCTGTGTATGGGAGCTTTTCATGCTATCTTTGCAATAATTCTGTAGATCAAAAACTGTTCTGAAATGAAATACTTCTTTAAAACACAAAACAGGTGGTACCAGCTGAGGACTCTCAGGGGTCTGCCTGCACATCCACGGAGATATTTTGACCAGCCATTCTTCAAACGATTTCCAGTAAAGAGCCCAAGGATTTTAGATGAATTCAAAGACCCTGTCTCCCTCCTCCCACTGCCTCCTTCAGCTCACATAAGACACCCTCTCCTTTTTACTCGCAGAGAAACAGAAGAGCAGCACTCTGAAAGTGAATTAATGAATTATAAAAGCTAAAGAAGAAGCTTAAAACCCTCGATTTGAGGACTGGTCTGGGCCCAATCAATGGAATAAAGACCCATGTGGACAATTATAACAGTTTCAGAGAAATAAAGAAGCTCCAGGTATAGTGCCCAGCTTAACACATTGTGAATGAATGTGCAGCTCTTTTATCCACGGGGCTGTTGGTCCAGATTCTTAGGAATCTGTGTGCCGCGTGCAGCTGCCTCACAGGTTATTTATAAGCCCCAGACTAGAGTAAAATCACGTCATCCTGAGGCTGCTGCCGCGGTGCAAAATGACAAGGGACATACAGAGGCCTTGAGCAGGCGTGTCTCCAGAAGGGAAGCAGGGCGCTTGTTCAGTAAAGCCCCTGCCATCATGGTGGTGGACCTGCTCAAAGCCATTCCACCCTGTAGGTGGATGGGGAAGCTTGTTTAATGCTCCAGCCAGATGGAATGAAGAAATTCATACCTTTCCCAGACCATTCCCTTAGGGGATTCTCAACCGAAGAGTCAACTGATCCCGACTGATGTCGGGTCACCTTTCCTGAAGTGGAGGAAGTGGCATTCCGAGTGCATGCCTGTAACACCATCAGAGATGGAGTCACTCAATTTTCTCTTTATTTTTCCCCGTTCAGGTGGGAAACTGGACCACACATTGTTCTCTTTGAAAAGTGGAGGGTAAGGAAGGGGTGAGGCCTTGGGCTCTACTTCACATGTGGCTGATTTTAGAAAAAAAATAGCAGATTCAAAGCAATCAATGCTGTATGGTATAATTAAAACTTGAAGATGCAAGTGCGCATTAGCAGACCATGACAGCAGGGCCTGCAACAGGGGAACCAGGGATTGCTAGGGTATACTGGATAAGAAAATACAGCCAGTGGCAGGAAACCCGCTGCCTTGTTCATGATTAGGAAGTTTGGCACATGCCTAAATTGCCAACTGTGGAGGAAAAGGGGAACAGGATAGGAAAGGGGATTCTATAAATTCAACCCAGAGTCCCAACTCTCACCCTTCTCCACTATCTACCCACTGACTCTGAAGCAGTAGATCTGTGGCAGGATCTATGAATTTGTGTTTCTAACAGACTTGCAAGTGATGCTCACTGCTAAACTGTGGACCCCAGTGTGTGGAGCACTAGTATAGAAAAATAAAAATAATTACCATTCCATGGACACTTTCCCCAGAGATTCTGATTCACCTGGTCTGAGTTAGGGTCTAGGTATCATGGTACTTGGTAGTAGATCTCAGGTGATTCTAACATATAACTAGGGTTGAGAGCCACTGCTACTGCCCATGGAGAGCTTAAAGGACACACACAGTTATACACACACCCACGGACACAGAGCAGGAGGCACAGGACTCTGAAGAGGTCTGACCAGACAAGGGCCAGAAGAGCCATCCAAGGAGAAATTAAGCATTGCTGCCCTAATTCTCTGGGAGACCAGGAGAATGGGAAAGGCCCTTGGGAGTTGGAGTATGGTAATGGGCATGTACGTTACATTGTGGGGTCCCAGGAGCTCAACTCTTGAATGGACCCTTTGAACAAAACTGACTACATTTGGAAGGATCTAGAAGAAAAGTTAAGACCATGAGCTCTAATGTAGAATTGGGGGAACAAATAGCCCCAAATAAAGGGGGTGAACATTCACCAGGTATCTTGACTCACATACTAACTACACTTAGGAAATGTGCCACACACAACTTCCAGGCCTAAAAATATGGTTTAACAATGTTCCTGAACACCTCCCTATGTGGTGTGGGGTAACCCAGTTAACAAGGTAGAGGGATTCCTAGACAAACTCTAATATTCTTGGGGAAGGAGAAAGGTAAGATTCTGCTGAGAGATATAGGGAGGAAATGTTTGTTTCCATTCATCCACTCAACAAATGCTTCCTGCATAGCTACTATGTGATAGTCAATCTAGGTTGTCAACTTGACCTGATCATGACACACCCAAGATCATGTGACTTTGGGTGTGTAACAGCAGATTAAACAGAAAGCCTGCCTTGAATGTAGGCAGCAGGATTCTGATAGGTGCGGACTTAGATAAAAGAGGGAGAAGCCACTTAGAGCGCGGGTGACTCTTTCCGAGGAAAACGCATCTGCTCTCGCCTGAGATCGTCGGCCGCCGGCTTCGCCGTTTCTCTGAAGAGCTTCTTGATCTTCTCGGCCTCCAGCTCTTGGAACTGAAACTTTACCATCGTTTCTCCGAAGAGCTTCCTGATCTTCACGTCTTGGACTGGGACTGAATTAGTGGTTACTCCGATCCTAAGACTCCAGCTCTTAGACCGTTCGACCAGCTACTGGTTCCTCTGACTCTCCACGTGCAGTCAGAACCTGGGACTACATTGCTTCAAACTGTAAGCCCATCTGATAAATCCCTTTTTCAAATATACTCATTCTGTGAATTCTGTTAATCTAGTGAACCCTGTCCAATATATACTACATGCCAGGATGCAATGGTGAGCAGGCCATTCCTCTTCCTTCTTGTCTCTTTTCGTCATCTCAGTGTATGCGTTTCCTCCCTGTCTGTCACAAGTATCCATATCACATACAGATGTAAGATTGTTAGAAATAGGATAAAAAATGATCCCAATTGTAGGGAACTGATAACTAAAAGGATTTTCCCATCCTTCCCAAAGGACAGTCCCTCTTAAACTAAGTCTCTGTTCTCAGGATCTGATTTCTTGAATTCATAGATATGCTTTGACCTAAACTGGTAAATTAAAAGAAAAAGTGATCAAAGATTGCATACATTGGCTAAAAAGTCAGGGTCCAAGTGAACAGATGTAAGACTGTGTTTGGGTGGGAAACTAGACCACACTTTGTTCTCTTTTTTGAAAAGTGGAGGTTAAGGAGGTAGCAAGGCCTTCCTTCCCCCGCTCTTGTTAGAAGGTTGATTAGCTGGCAAGCCCTAACCAAACTGCTGTGGTGTCTGAAGTATAAATTGACATTCATGTTCTGCTCTGGTAACAATCATTTAGGCAGTAGACAATCAGCTCATCTATTTTATTTTATTCATTCATTCATTCATTCATTCATTCATTCATTGGTACTAGGGATTGAAACCAGGGACATTCTACCTCCAAGCTATACCCCCAGTCCTTTTTTAAATATTTTATTTTGAAACAGGGTCTCACTAAGTTGCTGAGGCTGACCTCAAACCTGTGATCCTTCTGTCTCCATCTTCCAAGTACTGGGATTACGGGTGTGTACCACCATGCCCTGCTGACAATAATTTCATCTATTGTACCTTTCTTCTAAAAGCAATTGCTTGCCACTTACTTCCATTAAGTCACTTACTGAACACTTACTATATACTGGGTACACTGGGCATAGAGACAGACAAGTCTCCACTCTCAAGAGGCTCACAATCTAATGAGGAACAAAGACAAATAAATGAATGGAGACAGTTCAGTTGAGGTGTGCTACGAGAAGAGAAATTTGCAAGAGGAAGCACAAGCCATGTTCAGGGAAAGAGGAAGGGCTTTCTGAAGATATTGACATCTGAGTCAAGTTTCGAAGGACCAGAAAAGTTGGCCTGTGCTATGGACTGAACTGTGTGCCTCTCAGATGCATACGCTGAATCCCTAGCCCCCTAGCTCCCTACCTTTGGGAGGTAATTAGATGAAGCATAAGGGTGGAGTCCTTGTGGTGGGATTAGTGGTTTTATATGAACAGAAGGAGAGAGAGAGAGAGAGATCAGTCTTTCCCTGCCATGTGAAGATATTTTGAGAAGGTGGCTGGCCATCTGAGAGCCAGAAAAAGGGCTCTTGTTGATGTAGGACAGGAGAAATAAATAGGTAGAAAGGAGGCAGATGGGAAAGAAAAGCAAAATATAACTTTAATATAAGAACCTGGTGCTAAAGTTTCTCATAACTTTACTCCCCAAAACCAGTTCCCTTTCCCAGGCCTCTCTCCCCCAAATTCCTGGGAAATCTATAAATCCTAAAATTAACCAGAAAAAAAACTATAATTGCCCTGTGCACTGTTAACAAAACAGATAAATTATCTTGAGAAACCTATAATTTAGGGTACTTTCCATTTTATCTATTGATCAGGTAAAGGAGACCACAATCTGCCTAAGAATGACCAGACCACTAGACCACTAAAAACTGCCTAGAGACTACTAGACTAAGGTTATCCTCATATACCTTCCCATACCCCCCCTTCACCATGTTTCCTTTAAAACAAGAACCATGATCCCCCAAATGCATCTCCCTCTTGAGATAGCCTGCATTCTCCCTTGAAAGTGTACTTCCTACTTTCCTAAATAAACTTCTGTCTATGTCTCTGACTGATGCATGCTGAAATTCTTTTCCATAATGTAAACCAAGGACCTTACCAGTCCTGAGGTGGGTTTCCCTCTTGGGAACTCTTTGGACCCCTCACAGAATCAACCCTCCTCCTGTGACATCATCAGGAAATCAATCTCTTGGCACCTTGACCTAGAATTTTCCAGTCTCCAAAACTGTGAGAAATAATGTCTGCTGTTTAAGCCACCCAGTCTATGGATTTTTTTGTTATAGCAGCCCACACAGACTAACACAGTTTAGTAACAAAGGGAGGGAGCAGGCATTCTGTGTATCAGGAGCAGCACAGGGGGATGGAAGGAGCACAGCATTCCAACAGTAGGAGCCCCAGAAAAGCCCCAGAGTGATGACATAGTTGTCATATTCTGGGAGTGATAAACACTGCTGGATGACTGAATTACAGATTTCCCCTACTAAGACAAGAGAGGTAATGATGACAATGACAATTAGAGGGAAGTCCAGACAGCAGATACTCATGATCTAAATTACACACTATCAACTCTACTTAGTATGTACAAGGAAGGGCAAGTTCAGTGAACACCAAGGCGGAGGGCAGGGGGAAGGGAGGATTTCTTGAAAAGGGTATAGCAGCAGAGAGGTCCTTGACCCAAGGCTTAAACACAATCCTATGCATTCTGCTTTGTCTTCTATTTTAAATTGAGTGTGGCCTGCCTCTCTCTTGTAATCCCCTTGCAAAGTTTGCTTCCCACGGGAAACCGTTGAGGGACAGGTATTTTGCTTGAAGCATCTTGGAGAGGCTTGTTAAATGTGCCTAAAGCTCATTCAGATTGGATGCAGTAAAGTACATTTTGGCAAGATGACTTTCAAAACCCTTTGCTAGGCTAGTTATGTAGAAGCAGCTTAACTGATCAACCGACATGTGCTGGGCTGTACATCTATATCAACCTTTGAGGGCACTTACCCAACAAAAAAGAAAAATTCTGCATTGACACAAAGGTGGGACATGCAAGAGAGAAACAGCATCTCCATTACACCATTTAGCACCACCGTCCCCAGCCACCTGGGTCCAGAAAGATGATCTGCTTGAAGGGTGGTGGTTAAAAAAGCTCATTCCAAGCATGTACAGAAATAGTTTTATCTAGCAATTAAGAAACATTTTCAGATACTTTGCTGTGGTGGGGTATGTCAGAAATACTTGTGTCCTTAAATGCCAGATTCTTCAGACTGGTCATTGCAAAAGTATTAAAAAGAAACATTCTATTTGGAGAAGATTTTTTTGAAAGAATGGACTGTGCAGCAGTGGTTCCCTGTAGGGAAGTTTTCAAACTTTTTCAACTGTTTGAAGACCCCCAGGAGTGCCTCAGGAGCCTGGAGGATCTCAAGGACTTGCCCCTTGATTACCTCTCTATCCTCTTCTCTTGAAAGTTATCAGTGACCTGCTACATTCAGTGACTGTCAAAATGTCAATAATTAGCCAAATAGTTCATGGTGTTGGGTACCTTTGTGTCTATGCTGTCCCTGCTGCCTAGAATGAATTTTCACCACTGTTTGCCTAGTGATCCCTTTCCTACACCCTTTGAAATAGATAGAGGCATGACTTCCTCCAGGCCCCAAGAGAGGGTATTCATTTCCTCCCCTCTGTGGCAGCACCTTTGAGCTTGGCCCCCACTCTTGGCCACTTGGGCAGAATGCACATGCTTCTATTCCTTTTCTCCTGGCTTTATGAAGATAGTCAGAAACTACTTCACAACATGACTTTTTGTTCCCCTTGGACCTGGACACCCACCTCTCCTAGCTCTGTCCCATGCTTATTCCAAACTCTCACACTCAAACACAGGTGGAGGTGTGCTCCTTATCTGGTAAGCGTGCACTTTGTGTATGACGTCCTGATGAACACGTAGGTTCGAGGATGCACGTATAATGGCATCTGACAGATAGTGAATGAGAGCTTTGGATCAAGATTTTTTCTAAGTACTTCCCATGTCTTAACAAGCAGGTTTTTCTGGCTCTCAATCTTTATACATCCAGGCT
Organism: Glis glis; assembly: GCA_004027185.1. Taxonomy (NCBI): domain Eukaryota; kingdom Metazoa; phylum Chordata; class Mammalia; order Rodentia; family Gliridae; genus Glis; species Glis glis. The sequence continues at coordinate 55,391 of PVJS01001239.1, forward strand.
TCCAGGGACAGGGCAAACCAAAGGATCACCCTCACACTGGCCAACTAGCCAAGAGTAAGGTTTGAACTCCAGGCCTTCAGATGAGCAGCCAATGGAGTCTGGCACAAAGGCTGTGGAGCACAGAGGGCAGAGCTGCTGGTCTTGCCTGGGGAACAATCAGGACTTCACCAAGGAAGTGCCCCATGTGCAATCACTAGATCTACAGAATGTGCCCCATTGGTAATCAGGGTTGTTTTGATGTTCTGTAGTCCACGGATAAACATTTAAGCTTAAAAATAAATGTGCCAATTTAAAGATAATAGGTAGTACAGGTGGAATGTGGATTTGGCAATAATTAGAACAACTCAGGTTTATTATATACCATTCTATTTGCCTAACTGATGAATACCATTCTACCTTTAATACAAGAGGCTCATTAAATATTTTCAAATACTAATTCATTTGATCCTCATAGCAACTCTGTAAGATAGGTACTATACCATTTTAGGACCATAGGACAGAGGGAACAAAGGCAGAGGAATGTTAAATAACTTACCCAAGAGCTAGTAAGTGGGAGTATTTGAACCCAGGCAGTATGGGGCTAGAACCCAAGCACTTAGACACTATAATGTGCAATCTCCTATGCAGGTATGTAAGAAAAACCTTGCTCCAAGGAGCAAGGGCACATATCTTTTCTTTTTCCTCCATTGCATATCCAGCCCACAGCTAACAGTGTGGCACATAATAGGAGCTAAATATAAAATGCTTTTGGAAAAATGGATGATAGATAATAAAAGAACATCTCTTTGGTTGCATTGATCAAACTATTATGTATAACTGTTTATGTATTTGTCTTTCCTTCAGATTTTGAGACACTTAAAGAAACTAGATCTTATTCATCTCAGAATTGTCTCATGTTCAGCATTTGCTCACTAAATCCATTCATTCAAAGACATTTATTTAGTACCTGATATGCCTCTAAATGAGGTATCATATCATAGAAAATGGTCCATAAATGGTACTATAGTGATGCTGTAATAAATTGGGGAAGAATTTTTTTAAATTAAAGATGGTCAGGCATATATTGCATACAGTCACACTTCAGCACAACAGAGCCACCTACCTCCCTTTAAGAAAGCCAGATTTTTTTTTATGAAAGAGAAGTTGACAGAGAAGCCATATTATGCATGTTACAAAGGAATACAGTAAGGTACCTCCTTTATATTGATTTAGAATACATTAGGTTCCGCCTTTACATTGATTCCGGAGAAATGTACTTCAAAAACATTCTCTTTTCAAAACTCTTTCCAAGGACATCTCAGTGATGTAAAGTGAGTATAGCCATCAATCAATCAGTATATATTATGACATGTATCTCACAGGGATGCCTATAAAAAGGAGCCTAGAGCATTCTCAACAGGTAGTTCATAATTCCTTTGACAAAATTATGTGATGGCTATCCTTTCAAGTATAATTGGTGATATTATCCAATATTACATGGTAAAGAATAGTGGAGAAAACAATGAACTTTGAAGTTAGACCCACGTGGATTCAAATTCCAGTCTGACACTTCTAATTCCATACCCTTGAACATGTAAGTCCCTCTTTCTTTTCTTAACTGAAAAAGAAAGAGAAGGAAAGAAAGAAAGAGAGAGGGAGGGAGGGAGGGAGAGAGAGGGGGAGGGAGAGAGAGAGAGAGAGAGAGAGAAAGAGAGAGAGAAAGAAAGAAAGAAGGAAGGAAGGAAGGAAGGAAGGAAGGAGAAAGAAAGAAAGAAAGAAAGAAAGAAAGAAAGGAAGGAAGGAAGGAAGGAAGGAAGGAAGGAAGGAAGGAAGAAAGAAAGGAAGAAAGAGAAAGAAAGAAAGGAAAGAAAGACAAGAATGTCCGTCTGCACGGAGCATTGTGATATAATGGATGTCAAGTGCCAGATATATATAGCTCTGAAATAAGAGATTTTTCCCCCTTAATGTCTTTCCTATGACCCTCTGTATTTATAAAAAGAAATCAGCTCTGTATTACTAGTAAGAAACACCAAAGGTAGAAAGACATACCTTGCCAATGTCTTGACCCCTTGAGTCACAGACAAGGAGTCTGGCGGCCTAGAAGAAAGCTAAGAGGGACTAGCAATGGAACCAGCCCAGGTGTCCATCAACAGATGAATGGATTATGGAACTATGGTATATACACAGCATGGAGTTTTACTCAGCCATAACAAAGAATAAAATTATGTCATTTGCAGGAAAATGGATGGAACTAGAGAATATTATGCTAAGCAAGATTCTCCAAATCCAAGGAAGTGAAGGGCCATACATTTTCAATCATATGTGGAAGCTAGAGAGAAATCGGGAAACAAAAAGGACTTCAGATAAATCAGGGGAGATACTAGTGGAATAATGGAAGAGGATTTGGAGAGGAAGGTAGGGAGGTGAACGGGAAGACTTAATGAAGGAAACAGTTCAAATAATGCTATGCTCATATATGAAGTTATCGATACCAATTTCAGTATTTTGTATGCGGAGGGGAAGAGAGTGGGGTGGGATCTGGAGGGAAACACACCAAGTGCTGTGTGCCGTATGTTCCCATCACTCTGAACCTCCTTATGATGTACAATTACAATGCATCAATAATAATAAAAAAGAAATCGAATATTAAGAGGGACTACCCCAAGCCGGGCATGGTGGTGCATGCTCGTAATCCCAGTACTTTGGGAGGTGGAGACCGGAGGATCCAGGTTTGCGGCCAGCCTCAGCTCTCTCTCTCTCTCTCTCTCTGTCTCTCTCTCTCTCTGTCTCTCTCTCTCTCTGTCTCTCTCTCTCTCTCCCCCTGTCTCTCTCTCTCTCTCTCTACCTAGTGAGGTCCTCCGCAACTACGTGAGACCTGGTTTCAAAATAAAGTATAAAAAAATAGGGCCGGGGGTGTAGCATGGAGATAGAATGCCCCTGGGTTCCATCCCCGGTACCGCAAAAAAAAAAAAAAGAGGGACTACCCCCAAGACGGGGCCTTCTTGGGGGCATTTTAGTTGTTCTTTGAACACTCGACAGGGGAATTCCCATGACACTGTTTTCTGGAGCAGTTGGTGCAATCTCCAGTGAATTCTATGTAAAATATGCATGTATGCAAATACTCAGTAGTGTGGTGTCATTTTCAAAAGTGTCTCCTGGAGCCAGACTGCTTAAATTGAAATCAAGACCTCAATATGTATTAGTCATGTATCCTTAGGAAATGTATCAAACTTCTTTATGACTAAACTTTGTCATTTGTAAGAGAAAGATGCTTCTTACTCTGTAAAGCTGTTTGGAGAATTAAATGGAATAAGGCATGTAGACCACAAAGAATAGTGCCTAACCTATAGTAAGTGTCCCATACATCCAATAAATCATGTACCTCCGTGAGTATTAATAGGGTTGAGCGGTGTAAGGACAGTTGATTCTCACTGCTTTATATGAATTCAGTATTTTCTGAATTTATTATAACATTAGTATATTAATTTAGGTCCTCTCTCACCAACACAAACCTTAATGTTGTTTCAGCATGTTAATGGTTTGTGGTTGTTGTTTTAATGGAAAGACTTCAATTCAAAGGAATGCGAAAGAGTTGGAAACTCATACAGAGCTAATGGGTGGAATCTATGAAGAACCACAACCAAGGGAAAGGTAGCAGCAAGGGCTTTTTAATAGGTGCTCAAAACCACACACCAAGAGAATTTAAAAATCTTTAAAGCAGAGGTCCAAACTCAAGCCCCTCAGGGATCCCTTTGGGTAACTTGAATGAATGAAGCGGATAGGGCGTCACCGATAGGAAATGGTAGGAACCCCAGGTAACACCCCCACCATCTGCAGAGGGCGACCACCACCGCTTCTCACTGGTTGTGTGCACACAGTGTTTCCAGACCTTGTAACTGTAACAGAGAACTCCAAAATCTGGAATTTTGTGCAAAATATATCACATTTTAAATGTTGAAAGCTAAGTAAGATTATTAAAAATATTTAAACAAACATATCATGAACCATCATTTTACAACCAGTACATTAAAGGCTCACCTCCATCCTAAAAAAAAATTGTAGGGGGAGCAAGGAAAATTCATATAAAACTCCCTAAGAGTCACTAAGAGTCAAGAGAGATATCCAGTGGGTAGCAAAATTGAAGAAACAGAAAAACCTAGGCTCTTGATGACATTGTTGAGACCATAAACCAAACTGGGACTACTGATCTCCCTTTTGTTAAGGAATAAGAAGTGCTTAATGGTCTCATCCATGGTTGGCCAGATTTTCTTTTATTTGCAGCCATACACATGCTTACTTTTCATGCTCACACGAAGCAAAAGAAGATCAGGAACAAGATGGAGAGAAAGATGGTTATAGGGATAGGCAATTGTCTAAAACTGTTTTATTTGCTCAGTCATTCATTTTTCAAATATTTATTGCATAACCACACTGTTCCAGGCATGGGCTAGACAAACAGGACTTCTAGGATAAATCAGACTCAACCTCATGGAGCTCACAATGCAGTGGGCACTTGGGGCTTGTCTTAGTCTACTCTGGTTGCTAGAACAAAGTACGGTAGATTGGATGACTTAATGGATATTTATTTCTTGCAGTTCTGGAGGCTGGAAGTTCAAGGTCAAGGTGCCAGCAGATTCACTGTCTACTGAAGGTCCTCTTCCTGGCTTGTATCTGTGTGTCTACTTGCTGTGTCCTCATGTGGAGGGGAGAGAATGAGCTCTGGTTTCTTCCTATTTATTTATTCATTTATTTATTTATTTTAGTGATACTAGGGATTGAACCTGAGCTATACCCCCAGCCTTTTTATTTTGAAACAGGTCTCTAGGTTTCTGAGAGTCTTGCTACTTGATGAAGCTACCCTTGAACCTACAATCCTCCTGTCTCAGCCTCTCAAGTTCCAGGATTATAGGTGTGTGCCACCATGCCCAGCTCTTCCTCTTCTTATAATCCTATCTTAGGAGGTCCACCTTCATGACCTCATCTAATCCTAATTATTTCCCACAAGTCCCATCTCCAAATGCAGTCACACTGGGATGAGGGCTTCAACATACGAATTTGGCAGAAGGGTGGGGGTGCATATACATTCAGTCCATAACACAGCTCATCTCCTTAGACCAAAACAAAACAAAGAGAGAGAGAGAGAGAGAGAGAGAGAGAGAGAGAGAGAGAACTGGCTTAGAAGACCAGATGATGTGAATGGGCTGCTTGGAGGTACATTCCAGATAACAACTTCATGCCAGGCAGGATAAAGAAATAAATCCATAGACAGGCCACTGGCTGGCTGCCAAGAACAGGGAGCCTGTGGACAAATGTCAAGGGCGGAGCGTTCAAAGGGTGACCCCCATGCTTTATTTATAACCAATTTTCATCTGACTGCTATCTGGGAGGGCCCCAGCTCTCATCCCCTTGCCACTTCTTTGTACCATTCGATATGACAGCATAATTTATGGTTCTCTCTTCTCAGATCCACCTCAGGCCTGAGGAAATGTAGATAAGCAGAGTAGATGTCTAGGGAGAGAACTTGGGAGACTGGGGTGTTTGGGAGGAAGATGTTGGCAGGACATTGCTCGGCAGGAAGTTGTTCCCTCATCCTCTGTCCACGTTTCCTCCCTCTAATCTCTCCCACCATGTTCTCTCTACATAGACACTAATGCCAGCTGTAGGGAAAGATTGACATTAGTTCAACAGACGAAGAGGGCTGAGTAAATTAAACAGGAAGGAACTTCCCCTCTCCCTGTTCAGGAGTCCTCCTGGTCAGAATGGAAGGTGGGCAGGTGGCACTAAGTGCAGAAAAGAGCATTTCCTCCCAAAACAGCCTTATTTCCTTCTCCAAAGGCCCCTCCAGTTAACTCAAAGGAAAAGATGCTCTTTGCGTTTCTCTTTTAGAACATGTTTGTCTGAGACGGCTGATTCTGGGCAGTGGTTAATTCATTAAAGTATAGAGAATACTGCTAAGGCCCCACATCAAGTCCCAAGACTCATAATGTTTCAGAACCAGAAGCAAATTTAAATAGCACCCAGTCCAACATCCTGCCCCATCCCATGCTTCCATCCCTTCTGCCAAATTATCTCAACAAGCACCTCTTGAATAACCACAGCGTGCCAGTCACTGAAAATTAGCAGTGAACAAAATGGGCAAAGAGACTTACCCTTGATTGACAGGTGCCTGTCCTACCTTAGGCTGACCAAGGGAATGAGATTGTATGACCTCTGGTGCGAAAAGATTCCTTCCTGGGGCAGGTCTGCCTCCTACCAGGAGATCAAGTATCCCTCTAAGCCTCCCACTCATTACCTTTACTGGATCCACTGCCACCTTGATCTTGGACATCATAAACTCCAGAACATTGAGAAATAAATTGCTGTTGTTTGTAATACTCAGTTTAGAGTGTTTTGTTATAGCATCGCAAACATACTAAGACAACTGGGAAGTTCCAAGTAGAGTACTTGGCACACAGCCTGGCCCATAGTGAGGACTCGGCAAATAGGGGCTGTGACAGCAATAGCAGTAAGAATGTGCTGAGCACCTACAGTATGTCAGACACAGCAGGAGCTGTGATAGCAATAGCAGTGGGCAGGTAGTGAGCACCTACAGTATGCCAAACTTCATTAAGCATTTAACAGGCATTATTCCCATTCACCCCCTCGATTCAGTAAGATCTGGTTTGGTAACCTTGTTTCTCTACCTGAGATAAAACTGAGACTCACTAAAGGTTTCCCCAAGAGGAAACTCTAGTTCCAACATCACACATTTAGTTAGCCTCAGAGGCCACATAACTATCCAGATTTGCTCAAATTCCAGAACCTTCACATGTAACAGTGTCTGCTAGCAGCATTGAGAGGCTCAATTCCTAGATAACACACTGGCTAGGCGAACCACAGCCACATCGGTCTTGCTCTCCACAAATCTGTCCTTGACTGGACTATGATCCCCCGGTAGCAGGTAACTTCCACTGATATACCCCTAGCACCTGGATGCACCTGACACTTGGGAGATCAGTATTCGCTGGTGTTTTAAATACCTGAAACACAAAACTTAGAGGAAGAAATATTTATTGGAGTCCATGGTTTCAGAGGTCTCAGTTCATAGGGCCAGCTCTAAAGTGTTTATGGTGGTGACAATGGTGGGGTGCAAAGAGGGACACTGCTCTCACATCATGGAGGATGGAAGCAGAGGGAGAGAGCAAGGGAAAGGGACAATGTGGCGCATGTCACTCTTAAGTAGAAATTATAAGGGGCCATGTACAAACTGCCACATCTTTCTCTGTGACACCACAAAAGCATGTGTCAAGAGGGAGCTTCCTTCTAACCCCCCCGTTGGATATATGATGTCACCAGAGAGAAAATTGTGCTGAAAGACTATGATTTTGTAGTTATGATCACAACATAACCTATTCTATCCTAACAAATACAGACATTAACACCTAAAATTAAGAGGCTACCATTAAAAATCCTAAATCATATCTTAGTGACTTGACAGTTGGACAGCAGGTGGCTCAGGGTATCCAGGCTGAATTTGGTGGAATTTGTAGGCTCTATGAAGAACAGGATTTGTCTGTCTTGTTCTCTGCTGTGTCTCCAGAACCTCACCAGTGACTGGTGAGTAGGTGTTCTATAGATATTTGTTGAATAAATACATTTCGATTTCCAAATCTGTAGTGATAAAGAATATTTCAGGCAGAGGCAAGAGCATTTGCTAAGGCACTGAGCTTGGCTTTTATGGTCTAAGGATTTCCACTTACATGGATATTATGATATGTCTGAGGTCTGAAGGAAGGTAGGGGCACAAAGGGAAGGGGCTGGGGTCACCCTGCAGAGGTAACTGGGACTCTTCTGCAGAACCTGCTTACCACACTATGTGTGGCTGTTGGCTCAAAGTCAAATACCTGACAGATAATGCAGAAAATGTAAGTTGCAAAGTGATGGGTTCTTATGATAATACAGCATGGTGGGAACCTCTGCAGCTTGATGGCAGCTTAGGTGCCTGTTCCTCCTAAGGGATTTCTATTTCAGATATTTAAAAACATTGTGATAACCAAACACAACATATCTACAGATCAGAGATCACTTCCAAGGCACCCCTTTCTGAATCTTGCTGAAAGAGACAATCAGAAGGCAACAGAAGTTTCAAGAAAGAAAGTATAAGTCCTCAATCCATTATCCACAATCTTGGAATTCTAAAAACTGACAACTGAAGGATTTTTTTTCATGAATTTGGCACAGACTCCCTTGGCAGTAAACAGTGACTGAACTTATAGGAGGTTATTCACGATCTTCATTTATCCCTCTTCATGTGAATATGCATGCCTTTCACTCTTACATATTTGAGAACAGGGCGCTGTCCCAGAGCACACTGCTAGACCTACATAACATGCTGTGTGTCTGGCTCTTCTTACATCAGAACGATTCTGAATTGTTAAGACACTCAAGTTTTAGAGAAAGGAATATGGACTTCTACCATGATTCTATTCAGAACCTTCAGGAGGAGAACTCCATTCGCAGTTTTAATGATAAACTGGAGGAAGGAGAGAAGAAAGCTGGTGAAGAAGCTGTGGGCAAGCCAGCGCTGAGCCACATTGAGAGCTGTGCCAAGCTGGAGACGCTGGAAGTGGAGGAGCCTGGGGGATATCTCCCAGATGGATCAACACAACGCGGTGCCTGACTGAAGGTGGGAGGCAGAAGAGGAAGCAATCCAGGATGAGAATCATGCTCCTAGCTTGGAAGAGTGGACAGATGGTGAGCTGTCCCCCATGAGCGAAAATGGAGAATGAGTAGAATTAAGAAGATAAGTTCTAAAATCCAGGATGGCCATATGCATGTGAGGTTCTTCAGTGTCCTACAGTTGGAGACACATGCAGAGTTAGAAATATAGATCTAGATCCCAGGAGAGAAGCTGGTGACAAAGGTACAGATTTTGGGGGTATAGCAGATTGAATAATGTTCCCCAAAAAGACAGGTCCAAATCCTAGCCCTCAATATCTGAAAATGTGATCTAGTTTAAAAACAGGGTCTTGGCAGTTACAATTAAATTAAGGGTCTTGAAATATTAAGATAATCTTTAACTTAGGGTGGGCCATAAATCAATGATTGTTGTTTTTATAAGAAAGAAAAAGAAGATTTGAGACACAGAGAGAACAGAGTGGGGAAGCCATGAGGAGACAGAAGCAAAGATTACAGTGATGAGCTGCAAGTCCAGGAATGCCAAGGATTTCTGCTTGGTGAAAAGCATGAATCAGCTTCTCTCTGAGTCTCCAGAAGGAACCTACTCCATTTGTGCCTTGATTTTGGACCTCTGACCTCTGGTATGATGAAAGAATAAATTTTGGTTGTTTTAAGCCATCCAGTTTGCGGTAATGGGTTATTGTAGCCCTAAGAAACTAATGCAGAAGAAGGCATCATCCATGTAAGACATTTTCTGCCCCAGAATATAGTAAAGGAGGAGAGAGGCAGACTCAAGAACAGAAGTTATTTGACACCAACATTGAGTAGAAAATAGAAAGAGGGCAGAGAAAGGGCAATCAAGGAGGTAAGATGAGAACTGGGAGAGTGGAGGAGCTCAGAAAGACACAAGCTCCAGGCAGGAAGATGAGCTTCTCAGTGTCACAGCTCACAGAGAAGACATTTAGAACTAAGGCCAAGGAGATTTAGTAAGAAGGTCATTGGTGACTCTGAGTTGGAGCAGTTTCAGTAAACTAAGGAATAAGTCACATGTGAGAAAAGTGAAATTAGTAGAGAATTCTTTCAACAAGTTGGATAATGGTGAGGGAAGAGGGTGGCCATAGCAGCAGACTAAAAGGGTTTAGAGTACAGAGAAAGAATTTGTAGAATGTAAAACCAGAGGATGTCTGCACGCTGTTTGTAGGCACTAATGGTGGGCAAGGTTATCCACATAGGAGAAAGGAAAGGAATGAAAGACTAGACTATCTAACAGAGATAGTCAAACACCCATTAATATTTAGGGTGTATAGAACAGAGTTTTTCTGAGTATAGAGCTCTCATTGGGGAGCAGTTAACCAGCGAGAGGCTGTATTTCCCTGCCTCTCTTGCAGCTAGGCGAGGCCATGTGATCAGTTCTCATCAATGGAATGGAGCAGAAGTGTTGATGTTCCTCTCTGAGCCAAGGTGAGTGAGAAGTGTATATGCCTTCTCCTCCCCTTCTCTTCTTAGGGATGGAAGCAACCCAAAACTGTAGGAACCTGAGTTCCTGAACCACTGCCTGGAAGAAAACCTACCATTAATAGGAAAATCTGCAATGGACTGTTACATGGGTGAGAAATAAAGATGGCCTTCGTCACAGAACTATGGGAGTTCATTTGTTTTAGTAGCCAGTGTTACTCTAATATAGTCTGCATAGTTTATGTGCTCAAAACTCAAACTACTGGTTTCCTGCCACCTGCCAGAGAACTCAACTCTTATCAGATTAACTCACCAGTGAGTGGTTTTCAGGAGCACAAGCACCTGTCCCACCCTGACTCAAGGTCTTTCATTTATTTAGCGCAAATGTACTAATATCCTACTATGTGTGGCTCACTGAGCAGGAGATAAGGATGATGACTTCATGTAGTTAATATTCTAATGGGGCAGACAATAAACAGATGAACACATAACTGTAGAATATAATATCAGGTAGGAATATGTGATACACTATAAAGAAACAAACACAGGCCGGGCGTGGTGGTGCACACTTGTAATCCCAGTACTTGGGAGGCTGAGACCGGAGGATCCGGGTTCGCAGCCAGCCTCAGCTCTCTCTCTCTCTCTCTCTCTCTCTCTCTCTCTACTTAGTGAGGCCCTCCGCAACTTCGTGAGACCCGGTTGCAAAATAAAGTACAAAAAATAGAGCCGGGGGTATAGCTTGGAGGTAGAACACCCCTGGGTTCAATCCCCGGTACTGCAAAAAGAAAAAAAAAAAGAAACAAACACAGAGGAATAAAGAGATAGAAAGTGGTGGGTGGTGCTGCCCTTTTAAAGGGGTTGCTCTGGGAAGGCCATATTGAGGATGCAACATTGATGTAGAGACTTATATGAAGTCACGGGACAAGCAAAGAAAAGGGTAGAGAAAGGTAACTGGAACAGAGGAATCAGCTCGTGCAGAAACCCAGAGGAGAACTTGTACTCGGCATCTCTAGAAAGCACTGTAGCCAGGGCAGGGGAAGGGGCAGTGAGAAGTGGGGAGGCAGAGAGAGAATCAGGAGCCAGATCATAGAGGACCACAGGAAGGACTTTGAGTCCTGGGGTAGGAAACAGGAAGCCCTTGACTCTGCTTCACCTCCCTGGCAGAACGGACTACCCCTAGCACCTCCCAGGTGCCTACTCTCCCTTGCAGATCAGCACCTGCCTGTCTGTTCATCTGTTCTGTTCTTTGCCCTGTTAACTTACTCTGAGCTTCCCCTGGGCACCTCCTGGGCCAGACCGCAGGGGTGCGTTTGCCAAGGATAAGCAAGGCAAAGAAAGCGGCTTTTTTCATGGAGAGGTGACTCCTCTGCAAAGAAAATAAAGCTCATCGGCTTACGAGGGGCGAAGCAGCACCCACGAGGTGGTGAGCACAAAGTCTATATTTGAGCTGGAAAAACACGCAGACAGGCGGGCGGGAGCCCAAACACAACTGCTTCTGCCTTCTGTGATCGCAAGTGAGTAATGTTGCCTCCTGGAGTTTCAGGAAGTTCCTCCAGCTCGGAATCGGAGCCATCCCTCCTCATACTAGAAGGCTGCAAAGATACGTGGAAGGGCTCTGGGGCCTCTGCAGATGGAAACATGTTCAATGGTCACGATAACTCACATTTGCAAACTACGTTCCACTCTCTCCATCTGGGTCGCCCTCGCCTAACATCAATCTAGGAGGGGGACTGGCTGATTTTATTTTAAACCTAAGGAAATTCTGGTCCAGAGAGATGATATGCCTAAGGCCACAAAGGCGTTGGCTGGGTTATTCTTGTGAACTGCATTCAAAAAATGGAATCATTAATTCCCCTGCTCAAAACTATCCATGGGTACTTACAATTCAAACCCCTGCATATGTCCTACAAGGGCTTAGACCAGGGCTCGGCAGGCAACCTGACTTTATAGAAAAGTTTAACTGGCACACAGCCATGCCCACTCACTTCATACCAGCTATTGTATGAGCAGGCAAGCCTCCCTCCCTTTCTTATCTCTTCTACTCTTCATTCTACTCACCCTTCTCCAGGCACATTGATCTTTCTCTCACTCAAACCCAGCGTTTCCTGCCTCGGGGCCTTGGCACTTCCTCTTCTCTCTGCCTGGAACACTTTTCCTTATAATTTGCACTTGCTGGCTTCATTCACTTTCTGGTCACAGAGCAAATAGTGATTCTCAGAAAGGCCTTCGATGAGCTCCCCATCCAACATGGCCCTGGTCCTATCTCATACTCACTCTTCTGGTTTTGTGTGTGTGTGTGTGTGCGTGTGTGTGTGCGTGTGCGTGTGTGTGTGTGTGTGTCATCTATCACCATCTCGATTATCTTATTTATGTATGTATTTACTGGCAGCGCCCCACTAGAATACTATCTCCATGGGAACAGGTGCCCCGACTGTCTTGGTCACAGTTAAAACCCTGATAGGTAGAATAATGCCTAATACACACTGAATGTCTCACAGTCAAGTGCTGCATGAATGAACAAATCAAAGAATTAACAAATGACTCATAGCTAAGCCTTGTCCACATCGGGATTCTCAACCTTGGCGCTATTGACATCGGAGGCTGGAAGCTTCTCTGTTGTGTGGGGCCGGCCTGTGCATGACAGACGTTGAGCGGCATCTCTGGGTTTACCTATTAGATCCCAAGCGCACCCCTGCCAACCCCCATTGAATTGCAACAGCCAAAAATGCCTCCAGACATTGCAAAGTGTCCCTTTTGGGGGAGGAAATCAACTCTAGTTGAGAAACACTGACCTGCGTGGTTTAAAATCACCCTTGCACCTTACGATGTAATAGCGAGCTTTTACCCGGACTTGCAATCACTCCAGATTTCTAATGAATTGTAGCTGTACCTATGAGTGACCTCTGCTTTAGGGGCAGTCTTAATAAGTTGATACAAGTATTGCTTTAAGAAAGCATCAGCATTATTTTGGAAACAAAAGTCCCGAGTTAGAAACCACTTTAACATCTTCACTAGGGAATGATTAACAGCCGGGGAGCCAGAATGCATACAGCCACAAGTTATTGCGACATTCCAGACTGACATAAACGAATGTGATGTTGCTGGGTTGCAATGAGGGGGTTAGAGACGGGAAGGCCATGTAGACAGGGAGGCCAAGGGGATCTCTGGGGAATTTGGCCATTTACAGGGATCAGAATTATTCATGTGAGTGTTTTGTTAAGTCTTTTCCGATGACGCGAAGAAAAATTGACGAGAACAGAGATGGAGCAAATGCGTGGACTGGCAGGAGCTGCCCGCGATCTCTGGGGTGCGCGGATGAAGGGAGGATGTGGACGTCAGTGATGAGCGCAGGGAGGCTGCTGTTGCTGCAACCTGGCTCCTGCCACCACTTCTTTTTTTTTTCTTTTTTTGCGGTACCAGGGATTG
>PVJS01001239.1:69008-102396 GCA_004027185.1 Glis glis
GAGGCCTCACTAGGTAGAGAGAGAGAGAGAGACAGGGAGAGAGAGAGAGAGAGAGAGAGAGAGCTGAGGCTGGCCGTGAACCCAGATCCTCCGGTCTCCACCTCCCAAAGTACTGGGATTACAAGCATGCATGCGCCACCACGCCCGGCTCTGCCACCACTTCTGATGGGAAGGCTGAGCAAGGGCTCTGCTCCCTCCCTGCAGATGGATTCTATTTTCATAGCGCTGGCCCCATGGAGCATAGCTTAATGTGCCACACAGCGGAAGCAGCATGACTCCAAGAAGGAGGCCTGTCCTCCAGCAGATGACCCGTGAGGAAGGACTCAGGTCAGGACAGGCTGCACTGACCCAGAAGCATCATTTTCTGAAGACGGTTAGAGCTGGAGGAGAGAAGCTGGGAGCATGCACAGTGTCGAGCAGCCCTGCCTGTTGAAGTAAGTCAATGTGTCCCAGGCTGCCACTGCAGGGGTCCTTGCCCCTGCTGACAGCCTCCAGGGACTAAGCCTGCTTTCTGCCCCTCCTAGCAGCTGCCAAGGCTTTCTGTTTTTTTCTTCAGACTTTTCCTCTCACTGAAGACTGGTTTTAGATTAAGGATGCAGACCTGCCTTGCAATTTTCGTCGTGGAAAACAAGCACAGTCATTTTGTTCCTAAGGTTTCAGGACTGGGAGATACACAGGGGCGAATGAAAATAGTTCAAGAAGGAAAATGAATTCGTGGCATCTGTTGTTTGCCATTATCTGGCATTCATTCCCCCTTCTGGTTCTGATGTGTGCATTTTGGGGAGCTCTACCACCACCTGTTCCTTCAGTCCTTGAGATTTGGGTCAGGGCTAACATCAGCTATAACGGATTCACGAGCAGACACATGGCCCAGGCCTCTGCCAGTCACGGTGTTCCCTCCTTCTGTACATGGGAGCAGGTTCAGAGAGGGACAGATGACCCAGGCCAACCTAACCATCAGTAATTTGAGGACGTACAATGGAGAGTGTAGGGAAGAGGAATGCTCCTCCTGCTTGGATTGAGGAGAGAACAGGAGGGAACTGAGTGGCTGCTGCAACTGCCAATGGATCCAACAGGGAAAAGAGGAGCGTGAGAGAGGGCAGCACCATGGCACAGTGCTGACCACGGGAGCCTCAGGGTACACTATGCCCGAAACCATGCTCACTCCTGAGTGGGTTAGTTACATATGCTATTAATTCTATAAAATAGTTCTTTTATTTTTTTCTCAAACATGTTAAGAGTTGAGTTTTGTATCTCTTGCAACAAAAATTCTTGTATCTTAACTGATAAAGTTCCCAGCTCACCAATTTCTCAGAGACGTGGTCTTTGGTCAATCTTCATTTCTTTTTGTTTTTTTTTTTTTCCTCTATGATTCTGAAACTGCTCTCTTACAAACGGTAGGTGAATAATTGTTCCTAAGAGTATTCCTTCTTTATCCCCAATGCTGAGAGCTGCTAAGTACTTATTTGTTGAGGACCTAATATGTCCAAAGCACCATGCTTGGTTCTCTATCCAGGTTTGTTTGTTTGTTTGTTTTTCATTTAACTTGGATAATGAGAATATATAGAACTGGGTGTAGTGGTACACACCTGTAATCCCAGTACTTGGGAGGGTGAGACAGGAGGATCACAAGTTTGATACCAGCCTTAGCAATTTATCAAGGCCTTCAGAATTTTAGGGAGATCTTGTTTCAAAATAAAAAATAAAATAGGGCTGGGGGTGTAGCTAAGAAGTAGAATGCCCCTGGGTTTAATCTCCAGTACCAAAAAAGAAAAAAAATATGCTGTAGATAGTCTCACTCCCAATTTAAAGATGAACAAACTGGGATTTGGGAAGCTAAGGAAGTGTTAAAATTCATACAGCTAATAAACACCAGTGTGAGCATTCAAACCCAACTCCCCTTTTCTGGTCATCTAAGCTCTTCTCCCATTGAGGTCTGGAGAGTTACAATTAGATCAAGCAACAGTTAGGTACAATTTGACTATTCAGTAGTCATAATGTAATTCTCCATTTGAGCACTAACCATAACTCGGAGCCCTGGACTCAGTACATTACCTGTAATATTTCCAGTAGTCACACAGCACTGTGAGACAGAGATGGTTTTCTTATCATCAACTCTGTTTTATGAATTGGAAGTAGCTAAACAACTTGCCCAAGGTTGTACAGTTAGTTCAAGAAGCAATGGAATACAAAACCATGGAGACCCTGCAATGCTCTCTCCAGTAGGCAACATTTCCTCCCAAGCCTCAAGTGAGAAATAAACATCGTAAGAGCTTTGCTTCTTCTTACCCTTCTGCATCCCTGCTCCATAAAAGAAAACTCTTCTTAGGAAATACTGTCATATGCCAACCCCCATAAATACTTTATGCAGAGAAAGCTTGACTTCCCAGTTAAAATAAGACGCTTGAAGGCTGGGTCCATGACTTATACATCTGCACACCCAGAGTCTTATCAGGTGCCTCATAAATACTTACTGAGGAAACAAGGAAACTCCACACTATTTCCATACCTTTGAAACCTTCATCTAGATAGTTAATTCAAGGGCAGTCCATGCAGATCTCCCTGAGAATTCTGGTAAAATTCATTTGCCCAGATATGAGCCCAGACCCACTGAGTCAGAATATACAGAGACAATGCATAGAAATCTACATGTCAAGCACTCAGGGACAATTGTGGGCATTTAAGTTTCTACTCCACAAAAGAGCAGGCAAGCTGAGGGATAAGGGTATACTTCATTCTTTCTTCAATAGATTTCCTGAATGTCTCCTGTACAAATTGCACCTGGCTAGAATAAACAGTAACTGAGACCAAGAGACCTGGCAGAGGAAAAAGAAAATATAGAAATACTGACAAAAGCTTCTTTTTACCTTCAATTGTGCCATGTTTTGTTGGAACATATACTGGGAGGATTTGACTGTGTGTGTGTGTGTGTGTGTGTGTTGTTGTTGTTGTTGTTGTTAGGGAAGGATCGCCATAGGCCTTGTGGACCAAGTGACATTCACGCTGGGCTCTGAAGGTTGGGTGGAAAGTAACCAGGTAAAAGGGAGACAAAATGTTTGAGGCAAGAGCAACAGTGTGAAGTCCTTGAGATGGAAAGGTCTAAAGGGTTCCAGAAGCTGAAGGAAAGGGAGAAGTCTATAGCTTGGAAAGAGAGGATGAGAGTGCTGCATTATGATGCTCAGGAAGGACACTGGCGAGCTTTGTACACCATGCTCAGATCTGCATTTAATTTTTTATTTATTTATTTATTTATTTATTTTGCAGAACTGGGGATTGAACCCAGGGGCATTCTACCTCTGAGCTACACCCCAGCCCTATTTTTTATTCTTTATTTTGAAACAGGGTCTCACTAAGTTGTGGAGGCCTCATTAAGTAGCTGAGGCTGGCCACAAACCTGAGATCCTCCTGTCTCAACCTCTCAAGTACAAGTGTGCACCACCATGCCCAGCTCGGATCAACATTTTAAAAAATATCTGCCCAGTTGCTTTGAAGACATAGAGATAGGAACAGGGCAAGAGTGGAAACAGAAAAATCAGTGAGGAGGCTACTGCTTGTTGTTGTTGCTGTTATTGTTTTGTGGTACTGGGGATTGAATGCAGGGGAGTTCTACCTCTGTGCTACACCTCCAGCCCCATTTTATATCTTATCTTGAAACTTACTAAGTTCACGCACACTGACTTCAAACTTGCAATCCTCCTGTTTCAGCCTCCTAAGAACTGGGATTATAGGTGTACACTACCATACCCACTCAGGGAGGCTACTGTTGTTCAAGCAAGAAAGGAAGGTGATGTGGACCAGGGATGCTGTGGACAATTGTCAAAAGCAATATATATTTGAGAAATAGAAATGACAAGTCTTGGTGATGGATCAGATACAAGGAGAAGAAAGAATTGCAAAGGATGAGTTGGAAACACCAGAAGAGAAGCAGAGTTCAGTGAGGGACTATGAGAAGCCTGGCTTGGGAAGTATTGAGTTCAAGTGTGTGGCAGGCAAGGCTGAACTGCACGCAACAGGAACCACGCTGGCTATCTTAAACAGTGATGGATTTAATTCCCAGAATTAAATGTTCTCTCTGTTATCTCTTACCACATAGCAAACCACTCCAAAACCTTGTGGTTTATGAAAAGAGCCATTTACTTTGCATACAGCTCTGTGGGTTGTTGATCTGGGCTGGGCTCAGTGGACGGTTCTTCTGTCTTAGCTAGGCTCATTGTTGTCTGTAGTCAGATGTAAATTAGCTAAGCAGCTCTGCTTCTGGGGATTGGCTGGCTGTTGGGTGAGGATGCTGGAGGCCACTGGGCCGTGTGTCTCTCATCAGTTAGCAGGCTAGCTTGGGCTATTCACAGGGCTTCTGGATGGGTTGCAAAAAAGAAAACACATACAAGGACCTCTTAGGGTAGAGACTCAGCATGAGTATGACATTCCTTTTTCTCATTCTGTTGGTCAGAGCAAGTTACAAATCCAGCCCGAATTCTAGGTGTGGGGGGAAAAATGTTTCTTGAGGTGAGCTGCTGAGTCTCCTTGCAAGAAGTGTGGATATAGGGAGAAGTAAGGGATTGTGGCCATGTTTGAAGATATTTAGCCCAGGTACTTCTGGAAGCATTGGAAGGACTGGAGGGACATGCTCCATGCTCAGTCTCTGAGAAGGAGTCTGAGAACTTGTCTACTAGGAAAACATCCACCTCTGCCACAATCAGGAAACTCACCAATTTGGAGCCACAACCAGGACCACTGACTTCAACAATACACCCCCTCACTGTGATCCAAGGACCAAGACAATCCTCAGCAGCACCTGCCTTTCCACATACAGGAAGGCAGTTACTGGCGCCCGGAGCCCCTATGAAGAAAAGCCCAACATCGCAGGTACAGAGGCAGGAAGGTAGCATGGCTCCACCTCCCATGTATCAGGCAAGTGCATGTAATTGGTGCTACCTGATTTTTTTCAGCCTGAAAAATTGCATCTCCAGCTACAAAGAAGTCTGGGACACAGAGTTGCTAGGTTTCCAGCCTTCCTAGCATAAGGAGGTATTCTACATGGTGATTGGAATGAATGCTGGGTGACAGACCACCTGTGAAAAGGTGAACAGAAATGATTAGGAAGCAGTTGGGTGGATGTACCTGACACAGGTAGGGCATCTGGACTGATCTGAGATTTCAGCAATGACCCAAGTATGATCTGAGAATTCATGATTGTGTGCCTGGGACTCACATCACAGCCAAACGTCCTAACCAAAAACACTAGTGTGTGTCTTGGCCAGAGATGAGATGCTTAACTTCCATACTAATGTTGGTGTTCAGTCACTAGGGCTACCCAGAGGACAGAGTCTAAACATAGCAGCCCAATCATCTCTCCAAATTGGTCAACACATAGTTATGGAGCAATTCCTCTGTGTCAAGTACCATTCTAGGTGCTGGAGACCCGAGGGCAAATATGTTCACAAAAGTTCTTCTGTTACTGGGTTTGCATTCTAGGGAGGAGGCAATCAGTTCATAAGTGAACGTGTAAACGAACAACAGGACTAGAGCTCATGGTAAGTGCTATGAAGAAACTAAACCAGACTGTAGTTGCCTGAGAAGGATGCTCCAAGATCAAGGTATCACTAAGGAAGCCGTGTCTGAGCTGAGTACTCAGTGGTGAGGAACCCTGGAGAGACAACAGTATGAGAGCTTCAAGTTTTAAGACTACAGGACAGCAGATGCAAAGAGCATGAGTGGGTCACAATTTGGGGCATTCATAGACAGAAAGGTGGCCAACGTAGCTGGAATTCAGTGAGTGGAGGGGAGTATAATAAATGCTGAGGCCTGAGAGGTGTGCAGGAATCAATGATGCAGAATTGTATAGGCCATGCAAGGGTGGGGATTTTATTCTAAGATCAATGGGAAGTGATTGTAGGGTTTTAGGCATGGCCAGGGCATAATCGGATGGAAGGATCACCCTGGTTGGTATATAGACAGTAGGTAGTGGGGGCAACAGAAGAAGGAGAGGAATCAGTTAGGAAGCTTTAGCGGCAAGCCAAGTACCAGGTACCAGGTGATAGGAGAGGTGATGGAGCCTCAGCAGAGATAGTGGCAGCGGAGATTCCAGCGGCAGTTACACGGGGGAGGGAGGGTCTTGCCATGGCAGTGGGTTAAGTTCCCTTACACAGAGAATAAAGAAACAGAACGACTTCTCCTTGTTCTGGCTTGAGCTGCTGGGTGGTGTATGTTGACCTCTTTGAGACTGGGATGTCTAGAGGAATGACAGAGTTGGATAATAAAAGAGATAACTGCCCGTGTAACACCTGAGATGTCCCTAGGTTTTTTGTTTTTTGTTTTTTTTGCGGTAGTGGGGATTGAACCCAGGGGCATTCTACCTCTGAGCTACACCCCCAGCCCTATTTTTTATTCTTTATTTTGAAACAGGGTCTCACTAAGTTGCGGAGGGCCTCACTAAGTAGCTGAGGCTGGCCGCAAACCCGGATCCTCTGGTCTCAGCCTCCCAAGTACTGGGATTACAAGCATGCGCCACCACGCCCAGCCCTGAGATGTCCCTAGGACGCTGATCTGGACATGTGGAATAGACCGATTGGTATGGGAATTGGGGGCAGAGGAAGAACAGGATTGAGCTTATAATTCTGGCATTAACTCCAGACACTTGGTCTGCAAAGGCATGAACAGGGTGAGGTTACTCAAGAGAAAAGTACAAATGAGAAAAGAAACTTGGACAGAGCCCAGGGGCACTCCATTATTTTGAAATTAAGCAGAAGATAAGAAGTCAGCAGAGGATGATGACAAAGTTAGGAAGGTAAAAGTGAAATCAGGAGAGCATCATATCCTGAAGCACTCGAGGGGACAGACCTAGAAAGACCTAAATCAATCACTTCCCCAAAGGACGTCCGATCACTGATGTCATCACTGCAGAGAAAGGGAAGCACTCAAGAGGAAATGATGTTGGGTAAATAACTATGATAATCAATAACCATATCAGGCAGAAGGAAAATTTGGTTCAAACAGCAATTACGAGCTAAATTCACAGATCATGGTTTGAATTAATTTTGAGAGCTTAATCTGGAAAGCTTCAGTCCCAAGAATAGGTAGAGACCAACTGGGCTTCTGTCACATCACGAAGGACTCAACTCCATCCCTGAGATAATGTCTCCAAAGTGCCCACTAATTAAAGCAAAAAGTCTTAATGTGTAACTTATAATTGCTTTGCAACACTTTTGACTGCAGCTAATCAGTGGTAATTTCAAAGTGAAATGAGATGCTTCTACTATAGAAGGCAGAAGAGCACCAGAGAAAAGAAACGATGCTCCAGATGTTCTAGATGCAGGGCTTCTTAACCTGGACCATTTGGGGAGCTGCGGATTGAATTCAGGGCTCTGTGAAGTTGGATGGCAAAAAAAATATTTCATCTTTATTTTCATTAACCTTTGATATTTGGCATTTCCTTCAGTGCCTTTGAATCTGCACCAAGAGAAATCACAAATATCTTTACATCATATTATGGTTGTTGCAGCTATCTGGAAATATTGTTTACACTCATCTACTTCTTCAAAGGAGAGCTGCCTTGAGATCTTATTGTTTAATGTGTTGATACAAAGCACATGTGTCACTCTATCATAATTTTGGTTTGTTTGTTGTATACATATTTTGGTGACTATCAGTTGAATCTTTCAGTACTCCCTTGTGTCTTATTTTGTGCATTTAAAAGGGTTTTGCTGAGAAGGAAATCATAGGCTTCACCAGAGGGTCAAAGGAATACATGATACAAAAAGATGAAGAGATGAAGAGATGGGGTCTGGAAAGAACTATGGCCTCAGTCGAAGAAAGTTGCTCCAGGAAAGCCAGAGAAGACTGATCCAGGGAAGGGTGCAAGAAGCAAGATATTACACAGGAGGAGAGCAGAGCTAAGGGGAAATCACACCTCACTAAGTCCAGATCACATCAGGCACAAGAACTCCAAATGTTGTACCTCTTAGTACCCACAGGGCAGCAAAGAAACAAGTATCCAGTCTTCTTGGGGAATAGACGGAGGCAGGAGAGCTCCAGGCAGCAATTTCATGCGAAAGGTTAGAAAAGACAAAGGCGAAAGTGAATTATTAATGGTCTTCAATATAGGGATGCCAAATTTAGCAGATGAAAATATAGAATGAACAGTTGCTTGACTTTCAGAAAACAAAAGTAGATTTTAGAATAAGCATGTCCCAAATATTGGACAGGATACACTTACCCTAAAAAAATAACAAAGAACAATTTTTAATATAAGTATCTCCCCAAATATTGCATGGGACTTATATACTACAAATATGTATATATTCTTCACTTATCTGACATTCAGATTTAGCTGGTAGTCCTGTGCTTTTCCTGACAGTCCTACCAAGGAATGATGTCTCCCAGTATCCACATTTTTTTATGGTCCCCTCTAATATGGCCTCTGACATATGATTTGCTTTGGCCAATGAGATGTCAGCAAGTATAGCAGGCAAAAACTTGATAAAAAAAATAAAACTGGTGCAGAGGCTAGTCTTCCTGGAATACTGCTGCCACTCTGAGAGGATGCTTGGCTTTGTCTCTTTGAGGATGAAAAACACCATGGAGAGAGAAACTCAGGGGCCCAGCTGACCCTCCCATTGACTGCAGCCACATAAAGGTCCCCGAAAAGCCCAGCAGAACCACCCAGACTGTCAACTTCCAGAACCATGAAAAATAAAAAATCATTGCAGTTTTAAGCCATTTCCACTGGCACTGCTGAGGCTCCATCCTCTGTTCTGTCACCTGTTACCTGGCTCCGAACTGACTCCTAATCCTGTCACTCCCAATACCTACTCATGATATAGCAGCTAGACTGACCTTTCAATTAGATTGTGCCATTTTGATGCTTAAAGTCCTCCAACTGAGCTTTAGGGGTGGTTGGTTATTCGGTAATACATACATGGCACAGTATACCTTATTATTCACTTAGTAAAGATTTCTGGAGTGCCTACTATATAAAGCTACTAAATAGGTAGCTGAGCTACAATCCCCAGGGTTCTGTAATCCATCTTCATTAGAATCACCCAGATTATTTATTAAAAATCCATATTCATGCATCAGTCCTACTGACTCAGAACCTTTGGAAGTAGGATGGAGTAATTTAAATTTTTAACAAACCTTCTTGGTGGTTTTTAATCTTCTGCAGACTTTGAGGATTACTGAACAAAAGAGACACAAAAATCTATAGACACTGTTGTGCCTGCAAGCTATGCAAGAGAGTGAAGAAAACCGAGTTATTCACAGGTACCTAGGATACAAGGCAGAAAAAATGATTGCAAAAAAAGTAGCAAAAGGAAAACCCCATGAGCCACAAAAAAGATGAGATTAACTCTGACAAGGGAATACAGGAAAGCTTCACAGAAAAGAAGACTTTGCAGTAAACCTTACAGAGTGACTGTTTTCAACTCAGGATAACGGAAAGCTGCTGAACTAAGAACTTGGCTTTCTGGATTTGGATCTCAGCTAATGAGGGCCACCATTTATTGGTCAACCACTATTTTTAGGGGCTTGAGCTAGGCTCTTTACATGCATTCTTGAGAATCACCACAAGTCTACATAGCTGGGTACCGTGACCTATTTTTTAATGAGAAAGTTTGGAGAGAGGATATCACTTGCCCAAGGACACACAGCTAGGAGTTGGCAAAGTGAGGATATAGCGCCTGTACACCTGACTCTATTGCCCAGGTATCTTCAACTGCATCACACTGCTCCATCAGGGAGCCAGCTCACCCTCTGGGCTTCCATGTTCCTCATCTCCAAGATGGGACAGCATGCACAAGATGATTTCTAGAGCCCCTTTATTGGAGCCTAATCAGCTCTCCTCTAGATAATGAGTACACTTGTTGGGGTCGGGGGTAACTGGAGGAATGAACCCCAACCCTTTGAGATCAGTTGCCCTGTACCCAATCCAGGAAATATGTCATGAAACATTGAAACATCTACCTGTCACCTTTGATAAGAGAGGGCCAAAAGACTCTGCTCATCTCTTGCAGGAAGAAGAAATGAAGGGAAAAGGTAGGATGGATGGAGGGAAGAGAGGTTAGCTCATAATCAAACAACTGAAAGAATAATTGAAAGGATAAATAAGGTAAAGAATGAATGATGGGGAAACATTGCTGAGGAACTCTGATAAATTGGCTTTTAATTCCTCGGTCAAGCTCAGAGGAAAGGCATCTGCTTGCAGGTGGGCAGAGTGATTGGGGAATGTACACTCCAGAGGCTAGAGAAGAACTTGGCAAGTAAGCTTCAACTTGGGCAATCAGTAAGACAAAATGTGCATGCATGGCAAGACCTGCACAGCTTGGCCTTTTGATGGTCCAGGAGGAAGAGCAGGAAAAGGGGAAGGGCAGAGAAGACCCAGTGGGAGGTGGAAGGGGCGTCAGAGCCCTGGGGCAGTAATGGCAGCTCCAGACCAGCTGTCATGGAACAAAGGCTGAGTAGAGAATAGGTGACACTCTCCGCACTAAGTTCTACCCAAAGTGGGTGAGAAGCTGCTAATTGGTGAAGAAATAAACAGGGAGAGTTCACTGCAAAAGGCCATGCGGACATTAAGATGCTGGGCAGTGAAGGGTTGGGGCTATTAGATTCAGAGGCAGGAGAGGTTAATGATGGTCAAGGATATCAGCCCATGCTGAGAGCCCTTAATTTTGTGCTAAATTAAGTCAATTCAGATCATTAAATTAGCTATGTTCTGAAGTTTTCTCACTTTGAAGGGAAAAAAAAGTACTTCCATTTCATTCTGATTTCTGAGAAAATTAGACTTGTTCATGTAAGCACTTCAAAAATTATAAAGTGTTTTTAAAATGCAAGAGATTGCTGTTGTTAGCTAAAGAAATCTTCTAGAAGGGGAGAAAAAGAATCAACACTCATTTGCCAAGCACCCAGGCACTTGATAAACAGCACATCATATAATCAGTGTGACAAGCCTGAAAGATGTCTTGTTGTCTTCAGTTCATAGACAAGGAGGCTGAGCCTGAGGGTCTCCAGCCAGTAAGAAGCACAGCCCCAAACACAATCTGGCTGGGTGCTGGCCTCCAGAACTGTGAATTGTGCGCCATTGTCTGATTTCCCATTTGAGGGTAAAACCCAGAGAGTTCATCTCTTCAAATATTTGCCACACTAAAGCATCTTTTCCGTTGCCCAAAGCCATCCTATTAATTGGATCCAATTAATAGAATCCAATTAACAGGAATCCAATCTGGGATCTGACTTTTCACTAACGTTTAATACTAGTGTTTCCATCCAGTTCAAATGGTACAAGGAAGAATCAGAAAGGAGTGCTAAATCCAAATATGCCCCTCATGGAGGTTCTCTTCCAGTGGCAATCATGATACATTATGTTTATATAGAATGATATCATTTATAAAATTCAGCCGGGCGTGGTGGCGCACGCTTGTAATCCCAGTACTTTGGGAGGCAGAGACCGGAGGATCCCGGTTCGTGGCCAGCCTCAGCTCTCTCTCTCTCATCCTGTCTCTCTCTCTCTCTCTCTATTTAGTGAGGCCCTCCGCAACTTCGTGAGACCCGGTTTCAAAATAAAGTATAAAAAAAAAAATAGGGCATAGTGCGGAGGTAGAACGCCCCTGGGTTCAATCCCCAATACCACAAAAAATAAATAAATAAATAAATAAAATTCAAAGCATCTCACATTTAACTGCATGTTCAGATCTGAGCTTTTGATTTCCTTCCTGGTATCCCCCCCCACCCTTGGGTCCCGGGACAGTCTTCATCTCAGTCAATAGCATCCATCCTACTCCTCAGACCAATATTTCAGGAGGTGTCCTTCCCTTTTCCTCTATCCCCTCTTTGTTTCCGATCCAAACCTGGGTCCCCAAACCTTTCATCTTCTCCATCCTCATTGACAATACCCCACCATCTCTCACTATTTCATTGCCCAGACTTTTTGATTAACCCCCATTCCCTCTCCTACCCTACTCTCATACATTTCCATACAATAGCCCAGGCTATCTTCTTATAGCATAAAATAAAGTAAGTCATAGCCGGGCAAGGTGGCACATGCCTGGAATATCAGTACTTGGGAGGCTGAGACAGGAGGATCACAGGTTCAAGGCCAGTGTCAGCAACTTAGTAAGACTCCCAGAAACCTAGTGAGACCCTGTTTCAAAACAAAACTAAAAAAAAGGGCTGGAGTGTAGCTCGGAGGTAGAGTGCCTCCGGGTTCAATCCTTAGTACCACAAAAAAAAAGTAAGTCATCCTCCTGCTTTGTAACCTCCAATGATCTGAAGATGAGTTAATAGCATTGTTCTAGTGTTAATGTCTAGGTTCTGATAAATGTACCGTGGTTAAATGAGATATTACCATTAGTGGAAACTGGGCAAATGATATAAGGGAAACTCTCCTCATGATCTCTACAACTCTTCTATAAATTGAAAATTATTTCAAAAGGTAAAAACTGTTTTTAATCCTCCAAAGATTGACCTTTAACTTAGGGACCTGGAGAAACTTGGCCTTCGCCAGGGTATCATGGAAATAAATTGTAGAATTCATACTTCCAGCCCAAATTTTAGAAAATGGACATTTTGAGAGTTAGGTATGGTGGTGCATACCTGTAATCCCAGTACCTGGAAGGCTGAGATAGGAGGATCACAAGTTCAAGGACAGCCTCAGCAAGTAGTGAGACTCTCATCAACCTAGCAAGACCCTGTTCCAAAATAAAAATAAAAAATAGGGCTGGGGTGTAGCTCAGAGGTAGAATGCCCCTGGGTTCAATCCCCAGTACCACAAAAATTTAAAAATATTAATAATAATAAAAAATGGACATTTTGAACAAGGTTGACATAAAAAAAAGACACACCAGAAAAACCCTATCTGCACACTGTCTGATTCTGGCCCCATTTTTAGCCCATCCCCAGTACAGCCTATAAAAAAAGATCTAGAAAACACAATATAAAGAGATGGAAGAAATCAGCTACCACCAAAACTTCATCCCTAATTCAGATAAGTGTGTCTCAGGAGGCACTTTCTGTCATCTTAAAAGCTTTTAATTCCACATGACCCTCAGAGAAGCATCTTGGTGTTTGGATTACTCTCCTTCCCCCACATTTTAGTTCAATGGGTCAGGCAAATATTGAAATTACAAAGATTGTGCATATCACCCCTGGGAAGGGACTGCCTTCAAAACAAACAAGAGTGCGCGTGATGGTTCTGTTTGGTGAATAAGAAAATATGGTTTAAGGAACTGCTATTTATCGCACACTTTACGGCATGCGAGGCGCGGAATGACGTTTCTGCCTTACGTTATCTCATATGGTGCTTCCAGTTGTCTTGTTCAATGAGGCCACCCAAATGCCAAGGATAGACACATTGCAGGTACACAATAAAGATCAACATCTCCACGAATGGACAATCCTCTAACATAAGTATGGTTAACATCTCTACTCTATAGATGAGGATCCCAAAGCGCAGAGGAACCCAGGAATGTCTGCAACCTGACACAAGCAATGTGTAGGGAATCCAGACTGAACCCACACCTGACCCGAGAACTATGTGCTTCCCAGTTGTGATGGCGAGTCACCACAGCCCTCCGTTCAAGTCCCAAACTCATTTTGGATACGGGCTCATAACGTTGCCTGCTCCTGAAGCACAGAGGCTTAATGCTCCCCCAAGCTAAGGCCTGTCATCCTCACACCCAGTCCTTCTCTATTGCTTTCCAGATGATCGGAGAAGCATGCTGTTCTGAATGAAAGAACAACCTTGGAAAGAGACCTTTCTTTAATGTAGCATTTGCCCTTTAAATTTGAAAGTCATCTGACACTGTATTTCTTCCATTAGTTCAGGGCTGCTGAAATTCCACTTAGGTTTTCAGTCGGTAGATGTACAGGGAATACACACGGGTTAGAAAGTCCAGATCCATTTTGCGAGTAACCCAAGGATGGAAACTTTGTGTTCTCACTGGTCAGGACTTGCTAGTCAGGACTCAGGAGAGTAGTCAAATAGCTCCACCAGCTCATCGGGCTTCCAAATGGGGAGCAAGAAATCACAGGGGGAAAACTGGGGCAAGAAGGTAAATTGGAGTAAGAAGCATTGGTTAGAATATAAAGCACTATTTATTAAATAGGACAATCATGAAGGAATATAATGGGAATGGTACCCCCAGAGTTACACAATATGGTAGACTCGTATGTGCCATCAACTGTACCAAATGCCTTATGTGGATTCCTCAGTTAATTCTCATAACAAACCTTTGTATGAATAGCATTATTATGTGCAACTTCCAATTAGGAAAGTGAGGCTTAGAGAGATTGAGTGTTTTACCCACACAGCTACTGCATGAGAGAAGAATCGCACCAACTGTTATGAAAGTCAGTAGGATTATGAAGTCCTGTGCACAGATGAAATGAACTGGGCTTTAGGAGACAGATTTTAGTCCTGAGTCTGCTTCTCACTTGACATGGGTTCACAAGCTAATCCCTTCCCTGCTCTGAGCCTCAGTTTCCCTGTCTGTAAAATGAGGAGATCAAACCATGTTGGGCAATTTTATGGGATGGGGGGGTGCTGGATAGTTGATGTTTGGAAAACTAACCTAGTACAGAGTGAAAAAGAAGAAAGGCGTGGAGGGGGGGCATGGGAGGTAATGCTGGACCTGAGATTTAAAAGATAAGTAAGAGTTTGTTGAACCAGAGAAAAAAGGGAACTTGGGATTTCAGGCAAGGGGAAAGAATATTTGAAGGGATGGAGCGGAGAACATAGCAATGAAGAGCATTGGTGGCTCTGAAGTTGGAGAGGCTGTAAACTCGGCTCTATTCTTCCTGGCTGGATAGCTATTTAGTTAACCAGTTGTCTCTGTTCCCTCATTTGTTAAAAAAAAAAGTGTGTGTGTGTGGGGGGGGGGATATAACATATTTTATGGGTCTTGAGAGGATTAAATGAGATGATCCACATAATCCCTGGCCTAACAAAGGCACTCTGTATTAGCCTTTACTAGTACATGTTGGAGGGGGACGGGTGCTGGGGATTGACCCCAGATGCATTCTACCTCTAAGCTACACCCCAGCCCTTTTTATTTTGATACAGGGTTTCACTAATCTGCTAAGGGTCTTGCTAAGTTGCTGAGACTGGCCTCCAACCTGTGATTCTCCTGTCTCAGACTCCCAATACTGGGATTACAGGAGTGCACCACCATACCCTGTAGTTACTAGTACTTCTATTATTATTAAACCCTTGAGAAAATGACCTGTTGAGGGAAGGACAAATGGATTGGTGTGGCTGTCCATCACCCATTCAGCAAACATTTATTGGTAGCACAGGTGGATCAGACATCCTCTAAATGGTAGGAAGAGGTGGGAGTGGGAGGTAGGGAGGGCAGAAAGAGACAAAGAAATCAGGTGGGAGAGATCACATAGAGCCTACTGTGCCCAGGGGAAATTAGCATTATCTTGAAACTATGGTGACGACTAGAAGGATTTTAAGCAAAGGAATGACAGGACTGCACTTTCAGGATATCAGACTGGAGGCTGGGAGATGGATTACAATGTGGTGAATGATCGGAGATGCTGCCCTGACCTGGGGCAGGTTTGGGGACTGTGGGTGGAGACGGTGGAGGTGGAGGAAAGTGGATGTAAAAGATATTAAGGAGTTGAAAGCTACAATATTCAACTTGTTCATTGGATGTAGAAGGAGAGAGAAAGGAAGAAATTCAGGAGAAGGATGCATGGATGCATGGATTGATGCATGGATGACAGGTTTGGATACAAAAGAGCTCAGCTGTTTTAGACAATTATAACTCATGTTTTATCCTCGGATCCCATGAAGAGGCATACATCTGCTCCTCAATATTCTCCCAAGTAAGTAACCCCAATTTTATATCCAAGCATGCGTATAGTATGCATATCCTAAAATACTTTGAGCTTTATAATTATGCTTACATTGTCTTATGTGTTGGCCTCTGGAAACTCCTGTGGGTTGCAGTGAGTAGAGGAAGGTGCGCTTCACAAGGAGATGGTAACACCTACCTCCACATCTTATTAAAGGTGTGTGTGTGTGGGGGGGTCCTGGGTGGATCACTTCTCTTCTGTGCCCCTATATTTTTCAATCTATAAAATGAGGTAATTGAATTAGATGCTGTGTGAGTTTCTATCCAGCTCTAACATTTCTTATGTAGAATTCAAGGTCTCCATGATATTACGTGGAACAGCAGGAAGCATGGTTTATTAAATTTATTTACAGTAATGAATATGTCGACCACTTTGGTGTGTTATCTAATTAGAATAACTTTCCCTCTAAACTCAATACCTGATTTAAATTACTAGATTACCTGAATTTGAGCCCAGCCCTGCCAACTAGTACTAGCTGTGAATCCTTAGGCCTATAATGTAGCCTCACTATGATTCCATCATATTTCAGAAGTTATTTGAGAGAATAAATAAATATGTCTCTATTAAAGATGACACAACAGGAAAGTCACTGGGTTGGGCTTCAGGTTTTGTTTGTTTGTTTTCTTTCTTCAGTCTGCTCTCCTGCTCTTTGAGCCAAAAAGATTTAGTCTTAGTTACATTACTGGAACAAGATAAAAAAAAAATCTCTCTATTTTCCTAACACTAACCTTCCACCTAGAATCCTGGGATTTGGTAGATACCCAAGACCTAGCAGGGACTTTCCCTCTCCATCCCACTCCACAGCTGTGCTCCAGAAACCTTGGAATTGTAACCTACTATAACCGAACCAATGGTCACTACTTATTTTACAAGCATCATATTGACATTACAAAATTCACTCACTAGAACAACTTTCAGTCACCTTAGGTGACAGAGTCCAATCTTCAACCTTTTCTTTTAACAAATCAAGTAACTCTAATACCTTCTTCCTCACCTGTCATAAATCCCAAAAGTCCACTATAAACTCCCATTTTAAACAAGCTCTCCTATAAAGCTAAACTCCCCATTTTGACCAGCAAAGGCTTGATCACTTTCTGAATCCACAAGAATGATAGACAGACACAAGAATAAACCTTATTACAAATGGATCAAGTACGGGAAAGAGCCAATAAAAGATAATTCCTACTGTGGCACAATTTTCCCAGGGGTTCAGACCAGGTGGAGAAGTACAAAGAGTTGTATGCATGGGCTTGAACTTCCTCTAGGAGTTCTGCTCTTCAGAACTAATATGACTGCAGAAATATAATGTCAAATGAACTCAGTGATTAATGTACACAAAGACCCAAAGAATAAGAATGTGAAATCAACCATGCAAATCAAGGTCCTTTTTTGTTTGTTTCCTTACAGTTTCCAATTTCCATGGCAATGCAGTAGCCAAAATATAACACCACCATGGTGTTAAACATCTCTACAGGTGTTAAACATTTGCTCTGAATGTACTGAAATAAAGTAGCAAATAGAAGCTCTTCTCCATCACCTTCTCCAGACTTCAACAGATCAAAAAGAAGGATGAGTTTTCTACAAAATTCACCTAGGCTGTGCTCTGGAAGCTAGAGAGGCACATGGCAGGCCTTCGACACACAGGAAGGGTGAATTGGCTAGAAACACTGGCTTAACTAGAGTTAATCTTCAACATTGGAAATGCTGTTTTTATCCATTTCAGTTTAATTTGAGATGGCTTTAGAAGGTCATCTTTCTTCAACATTCCCCAGTACATATATACATCCTACAGAAAGGAATGTTTTGCCTCATACCTTGAAGAACACTGAGATTCATCTGAATAATTTATTACTTTGGAGTTGAAAGGCACAGGATTCTGACTGGTTGGCGCTTGATTCTGCCAGTGAGGAATTTGACTCCGTTTCTATGACTGCAACCTGCAAGTCATTTGATGATTCTCTCTCCACCTTGATATCTCCTCAGCCTTCACAGTCTCCTCCCAAACCTGGTTCCATGGGAAACCCGGGGGAAAATGCACTTCAGGAGCTATAGTTGGAGAGGTTGCTGGAGAAGCTTATTTCAACAGCATAAACTGGGACTTAAGAGGGAAAATCACGTGGTCTCTAACAGTTCCTGTTTTAGGTTCATCGTTAGGAATTCTATCAACATGGCCAAATTATTCGACCTCTCAGAGACCTATTTTCCTCCTGTATAGAATGGAAATCAGAGCACTTGCCCTTTAAGGCAAACATAAGCCTCCTATGCCGCTATGCCTGGTAAGCACTCCATCCTCAACGTGGTGCTCAGTATT
Organism: Glis glis; assembly: GCA_004027185.1. Classification (NCBI taxonomy): domain Eukaryota; kingdom Metazoa; phylum Chordata; class Mammalia; order Rodentia; family Gliridae; genus Glis; species Glis glis. The sequence continues at coordinate 87,169 of PVJS01001239.1, forward strand.
TTAAGAAAACCATGAGAAATAGAGGTACTACTGCAAGTGACCGGTGAGGAATAGAAATAGAAGAAAGTAGAACTCAGAAAACAGGCAGCACTCCAGCCCTGTGGGTCCTCTAAAGTTGGTAAGACCTGAGACTGTGGACACCCCACCAATCTGAAAGGGAGAAAATGTGAGTGGTTTCCTACTGAAGCGCCCATGAGCTTGAAAACAAGGACCCCGCCTTCCTATCTCTGAACGATTACCATCTGGCACAAGGCTTGGACATGGAAGATGCCCAGTGAATAAGTGGAGCAATCAGTCAAATATCAGTGAAGGTAAAATCATGACAATCAACACATGTACAGGGTTCACTAAATGCCAGGTTCAAATAACAAGCACTTTAAACCGATTAACTCGCTTAATCCTCACATGAGTTCTGAGGAACCGCCTACTGTTATGGTTATCTTAGAGAAGATAAAACTGAGACACAGAGGTGGATATTAATCTTCCCAAGGTCACACAGCTGGCAAGTAGCTAAGCTGGGATTTAAACTCAGGAAGCCTGACTCCTGATCCATGCACGTAAATCTAAATGTATTGCCTACTTAAAAAAAGAAAATTGCGGATGCTTTTAAAAAAAGTAATTTATGGGCTGAGGATATAGCTCAGTAGTAAACCACTTGCCTAGCATTCATGAGGTCCTGGGTTCCATCCCCAGTACTGCAAAAATAAATAAATAATGTAAAAACAATTCGTGCTGATTTGGGGGGGTGTAGTGTGCGGAATGTTCAATTTTTGGTTTGCTTCCTTCTAGGCTATTTAAGCAAGTGTGACCAAAGCTTTCATGCAACTTTACATCCTACTTTTAAAGGGACTGGTTACATAATTAACTTTGCTATAAATTGTTTTGTGAAGAATTTTCACAAAGTGAAGATATGAAATGCATGTATTACTTACCTGTACATGTGCCTGACCCAAAAGCTGTAATCCTTTTTGGCCCTTTGGTCACAGGACCTAACAGGTTTTCCTCCAGAGTTTGAGTCTGGGACATGGTACCTGATGATGTTTTATGGGTACCTACACCCGGGTTTTACCTGCTCAAGAACATTCCACTGTTTCCCATCTGCACAAGTGTGTCCTCTGTGGTCCACTCAATGATGCTTCTTCCCCCAGAACTCCCATCTCCCAGGCAGAGGTCTATTTGCACAACTGGTATTGAGCATAGCAGGGAACAGTAAGTATTTGTTTCTTCCACTGAGTTCTAGTTAGTATATTCCTCTGGGACCTGTGAGTAGACTCTGTGTTTTTCAAGAGCAGTTCATAAATTGCTACAGCTGAACCTTGTGCATCCTCTGTTCCTTGCTGCTACCCAAACACAGCATTTATTAAGCCTAGCTATGTGGGGAAAAGGACATACCAGGGTGCAAGAGTTGGAAGTCTTTTTTTCCCCTGATTTGGACCTGTAATATCCAAGTAAGTCATCTGATTCTCAACATTACTTCACAGAGAAATACATGGGGCAAGGCAGTGATTCTAAACTTAGCAGATCCGTAGTGGCCCTGGGTGATCTGATTTAAATAAAAATGTCTGATCTTTCCTCATCCCTATTGGATTGGACTTTCCATGAATGAGGCCCAACATGTTATGTTTTTAAAGCTTCCCTTTTTTTTTTGAGGTACCAGGGATTGAAGCCAGGGGCATTCTACCTCCAAGCTATACCCCCAGCCCTATTTTATTCTTTATTTTGAAACAGGGTCTAAGTTGTGGAGGGCCTAAGTAGCTGAGGCTGGACGCAAACCTGTGATCCTCCTGTCTCAGCCTCCCAAGTACTGGGATTACAAGCGTTTGCAACCACGCCCAGCTAAAGCTTCCCTTTTATATCTGATGGTCAGTCATGTTGGGAGTCACTGACCTATGACCAGGTACAGTGATACTACATTTCAATCAAAATGTTAGCTTTTCACAATAAACATAAAATAAGATACAACTCAGTTATTTTAAAAAAGACACATAATTCATTTAAAAAAATGAGCAAAATGTCTGAATAGACATACCTCCAAAGATATACAAAGGACCACAATAAACACATGAAAAGATCTCAGCACCGTTAGTGATGAGGGAAGAGCTAATCAAAGTGCAATAAGACACCACTTCACCCCCATTAGGATGCGCCACCACTATGAATACAGATGAGAACAGGTATTGGTGAAGATGTGGAGAGATTAGAACCCTCACACATGGTGGTTGGAAGGAAAAATGGTGCAGCTATCGTAGACACCATGGAGTCTGACAGTTCTTCAAAAGGTTAAACATAGAGGTACTACATGACTAAGTCTACTCCTAGGTATATCTACAAAAGAAATGAAAACATATGTACACACAAAAACTTGTATACAAATGCTCATGGCAGCATTAGTCAAAATAGCCAAAAATATCCATCAACTGATGACTGGTTAAACAAAACATGGTATGTCCAGATAATGTAATATTAGTCAGCAATAAAAATAAATAAAATACTGACATATGGTACAACATGGATGAGCCTTAAAAAATTATGCAAGGTGAAAGAAGCCAGTTATAAAACACCATATGTTCTGTGATTTCCCTTATAGGATGTTTTCAGAATTGGCAAATCTATAGAGACAAAGACTGGATGAGTAATTCACTAGAGCTGCGGGGAGGGAAATGGGAACTGGGGAGCTAAGACTACTCACTGGGTACAGGGTTTCTTGGGGGGCTATAAAGTATTCTAATATTGACTGTGGTGATGGTTGCATATGAATATGTTAAAAATTGAATTATACACTTTAAATAGATAAATTGTGTGGTATATGAATTAAATTTCAATAAAACTTCTAAAAGAAATCAGCACCATTAGCTGGCTCAGACAGTTATGATTCCATTACAACAATGATCAGATACTCCAATCAGACAATTTTGACTCAGCCTTTCCCTTTATCTGGATATGCTACCCACTCCCAAACACAAATGTCTTATAATGTCAAGTATTTATTTAGCTCGTGTGAGTCCGTGAGTCCACAGGCTGGTGTATCTGGGCTGGGCTGGGCGGAACTTGGCTGATCTGGGAGGGCTCATGTGTCTTCAGTCAGCTGGTCAGTCTGCTGGGAGCTGGCTAGTCTAGGATGGTCTCAGCTGGGGTGATTCATCTCTGTATCACATGATCTTTCCTTTTTCAAGAGGCTAGCATGGCTTTGTTCATGTAGAGATGGTAGGGTTCTCAGAGAACAGATGGAAGCCTGCCAGGCTGCTGAGTAATAGGCTGAAACTGGAAATCAGTACACATGGTCTTTTCCACCATGTTCAACAGGCCAAAGCAGGTCATAAAACCAGCCAAGATTCAAAGGCGAAGGATGAGAGGTCACTGAAAAATCATATCCAAAGGGCAAGGATACAGGAAGGCATAAAGGATTGAGGTGATATTTATAATCAACCTATCACACAGTCTTTGGGGCAGTAAGTCTAACTTCATATTCACCAGTCATCTTGCAGGTAGCTTCGGGCACATTTATTGCTTCTTCTTGCAAGAGAGATAAGGCGCACTTGACCTTCAATCAGATTTCTTAGTTGAAATTAGATTTAAATCTTCTTTAGGCTACTTATTAAAAATATAATTTGAGGTTAAATACAAAGAGAGTATTCCACATTTATTAGCCGCAAGTTACAATCCGTGGATATAAATAAGACGGGGTTCAAACTACCGCATAATAGAGAGGCCAGAAATTTCTGAGAATTAAAGACCTATTTAGGTAATAACCTGTCTTGAAATAAAAGCAGAGTACAGAAAATTCTAGCAGATCCAGTGTGAATCACCCATTCGATTTATTACGACCATGTGTAAGACACTCCGGATGCAAGGAGAAATAAAATCCATCCATCCCTTCTAGAAGCAGATTGAGGTGCAAGTAAGGGAAAGAAAGCTGTGTTGGAGAATGAGAGAATTTCAAGAAGGATGGATAGTTGGCAACAGCAAATGCCTCTGAGAAGATTGTTCCAGGGACAATGGAAGGGATCCATTGGGTTTGGCAGAACTCATTGATTCTACAACTGCTCATGGAGAAGTTACAATATGTGAGGTCCTCTGTTGATTTCTGGAACACAGAATTAATGCGGCTCCCTGACCTCAAAGAGCAGGCAGCCTAGTGGGAGAGAGCAGACATCAAAAATAACAATAGAGTGTGGAAAAAATGTTTTGCTGGAGGTTATCGGTCTCCTTATGACATGTGCTTTCAGTGGAAAGAGAAAGCAAAAATCCAGGTTGTGGCAGGTTGGGTAATGAGTGAGAGATAAAGATAAAAGACAGCCACAGAAGGGAAGGAAAACTCAGGAAGCAGCTTGAGAAAAGATTGAACTCGGAAAAGTTTTGCTTTCTTTTGGTCTTTGTTTTTACTTTTGAGTGGAGAACACACACACACACACACACACACACACACACACACACACACAGTCTGTTTGGCAGCTAATGGAAGAAGCCAGTAGACAAAAAAGAGCTTGAAAATAGAGAAAAACAAAACAAAATGAAAATAGTATTGTCTCCTAAAGGGAAAGTGAATCCAGGACACAAAAAGATGGTTTAATTTGGAAAGAAGTGAGATCTGCTCCTTCCTTTGAATCAGGAAGGAAAAGAGTTAACTTAGGCAAATACCCATATTTTTTAACGAAATATCTGAACACAAAGCAATTTGGGGTCTGAGAGAGGGAATCCAGGGAGATTTAAGTTGTGTTTGAAAATATTGGCATTTCCAGGGACTTCTAAGGGGAATTCCAGGAATTTCTACTAGAGAAACAGGACTGAATAATTAAGATTGGGAATTTCCAGAAAAGTTATGACATGCTTGCTTAGACGTTTTTGGAGATGGACACAAGAGAAATTGGATTAAATTATGCCTGCGGGTCTCCATTTTCTAGTGGGATTGGAGAAAGGTGATCTGTTGAGACTCAGTAGAGCAGGGCAAAGCACAGGACTTGGAGAAGAGGGGGAATGACTTTGAGTAGTTGACATGAACTCGGGAAAGGGCACTAAGCAGGAGTCAGTCACCAAGTTATTCAAAGCTACTACTGCAAAGGGATTTATGTCTTCTGGGGAAGATGCTGAAGAGGTCATGCTGGTTTATGGGGAGCCTCATTAGGGAAGTTAATCAAATGCAAAGTGATCCCGATGAATTCCACGCATTCCCAAGATGAAGAGTGATGTCTTGAGGATTGCCTGCTGTTTGGGATTCACAGGCTTGCCAACTCTCCTCTATTACTGCAGACAACAGTGCCGGCTCCACACAGTATCTCTATATATAAATGTGCAGGGCGTGTCACACTTTTCCTGGGTGCCACTTGTCTCTAGGCCAGCTCTTTGCTTTTAAAACAGTAAATAGTACTTGTGGTTGTGCCTGGAAGAAGGACGGCTCTGTCAGACACGAAGCCCCTGGAGCCTTTGACAGCGCATGAGTGACAAGGGGTGCTATCCCACATCCTGAAAAGATGCACTCCTCACCCCAAAAATAGCCACTCTGATACCTCTTATTAAAACTCACTTTCTTGTTTTCTAGGAGCAGAAATGGGTTAGGGAGAGAGCCGGCAGTTTTAAATGTATTTTTTTCTTAACAGTGAATTTTTGAATAACTGTACTGAAAAAGAATTGGGACTACATTTAATCATAATCTTGATGTGGTAAAAAAATTCAGCTCAGGTTTTGGAATCAGACAGTTCTAGGCTAGAAAATCAATTCTGTAATCTGGGTTCTGTTAAAAGTTCTCTCAGCCTTGGTTTTTGTTCTCTGTATGATTGAGCTAACTACATGTACACAAATATGTGTGTAAATAGATAGACAATACAAAGACAGATGATTGATAGAGATAGATGGACAGATAGATGAATAATAGAGATGATGATGGTGATGATGATGGATGAATAGATAGAGGTAAAGACTTCAGTAGCAGAGAGGAGACAGGGAGAGATGAGGGAGGGAGGAAAAAGGAAAGAAAGAGGGGAAAAGGAGAAAATGTCATTCAAGGTTTGCTGGTTTACAGCACAGGCTCTACTGGAGTTAGACTGCCTAAATTAAATTCAAGATGTTTCAGTTACTAGCGATGAGTCCTTGGGAAAGTTCTGTCTCATAAGATGGCTGTGGGGATTTAGTTCAATAATCCTATGAAATCCCTGGAACATGCTATATTAATAACCCATAGTGATTGCATACATACTCCATGTCAGCTACCAAGCTAAGCAATTTATGTGCATTCACTGACCCAAGGCTCCCAATATGGCCAGGAGGAAGATACTGCCCCCCTTTTCAGCTGAGAGGATGAGGCTCCAGGAGACAAATTGCAGCCAGCTGGTCCATGCATCACCCGACCCCAGGGTGGTCATTCACAGGGACTGGATGGAGCCGGGGCTTCATGGAAACCTAACTTTATATGGCAAGCAAAGAGTAATCAATTACTTAAATCCAGGTGTGTCTGACACCTAAGTAGCTTTTAACCCTTAACACCTGTTGCCAGCAGGGCTTTTATGATGTTGCTCAAACAAGGCAAGATAGAAAATTAGTTTAATGTTCAGCTGGGTAGAGAGGAAGAAGAAGAAGAAAAAAAAACATTGTTAAAAAGATGATCCTGACATGTCTCCATTTCTTCTCTGTTCCCTCATCTCAGGCACTGCACAAATTCCATTAGCAACCCTACAGGTCCAGCTTACAAGGGATTTAAAATCCTTTTGCACTTAAGCTCTGGTTATTCCCTACTCTCGATTAACTGGGTGTGGCTGGCCCTTTGCTGATCCACCTGCAAATGCCTGCCCTTTATTGTCCGCCCAGTCACCATTGGCCACTCTTGCCTCTCCGTCCTTTGGTGTTTGCTGAGGATACAAAAGCCAATTTAAATCCAGGCCCTAGGAAATCTTAATTAGGAAGTTGGTGTGCTGTTCTCTTCTTCTCTGTTCTGACAAACTCCACTTCTGAAAGCCTGGTCTCAGCACAAAGCCCGGAGAGTGCAGACGCCCACCAGCCTTTACATGACCCTGCCTGGAGGCACCGTGTGCAGCCTCTGGCTCACGCAGTTGTCAGCACCTCACCCCTGCCTGCTCTCCCATCAGTGACTCTGGCTCACTGTTTCCTCATGCACACCCCAGACTGAGCGCAAACCCAGCATTGAAGAAAATCAACACATAGTTCAAATAATGCTACATTCACAGGTGAAGTTATTGATACTAATTACTATATTTATATAATTTCTCTACTAATTACTATACACACACACACACACACACACACACACACATATGGGAAGGGGAAGGGGAAGGGAGCAGTGTGGGATCTGGAGGGAAACACACCAAATGCTATATGCATGTATGTTTCTATCACCCTGAACCTCATAATGATGTATCATTATAATGCACCAATTAAAAAAAAGAAAAGAGAAAACCAGGACTAAAACAGTTGAGGGACCCCTCTGTCAGTAGTTCGGAAAATTTCATCTGCAGCACCCTCCTTTCTTTAATGACAGTGGCTCCTGTCCAGCCACTGTGAGGAATACAGAATCAAAGGAAGGAAGAAGTGAATGGATAGGGGGAGACAGAGACAGAGGCTGCTAGGTGGTAAGGAGGAAGCAGACCAAAGCCATCGAAGAATATAAGTTGTTAGGGAGAAATCAGATTTCTGACAACATTTAAGAGTAACTCAAGTTTAGAAGAAATATTTTCTAATCCCATATGTGGGAGGATAATGCACACACACACACACACACACACACAATATGAGCCATCTTTCTCATTACATTTAGTAAGGCCATGAATCCTTTGTGGTCAACTAGTACTGTCATTTCCCTTCCACATGCCCACAGCTATAGTCTCACAGCAGCCCTGGAAGATCCAAAGTATATAGGTTAGGTCCATTCATTTAGTTGTAGAACTCCTCTGCGTACATTTATACAGTATGTATGAGTAGCTGAGTGTGGTTGCACACCTCTGTAATCCCAGTACTTTGGAGAATGAAACAGAAGGATCTCAGGTTTCAGACCAGTCTCAGCAACTTAGTGAGACCCTCAGCAACTTAGCAAAAACGTGTTTCAAAATAAAATCAGGCTGGGAGTGCTCCTCAGAGGTAGAATGCCCCTCAGTTCCATCCCCATTATCACAAAAACAAAATAAGGTATGTATAAGCCTTTTGAAGTGAGTGTTCTCTTTGTCTTTCTTCTCCTACAACCTAATGATTATCTAGCATATATTAGAAATTCAATTCATTTGTGCCAAATAAAGAAATGAAAATTAGGTCAGGCAAATAACTAACTATAAAACAAGAATAAAACTACCATAATGGGACTTTTAGGACAGAGTGTAATGGGAATATAAGGGAAGAGTCTGCTTGGATCAGTAGAGTGAGGGTCAACAATAAGGTTTAGGCTGATACCGGATGGGTGAGTTGGGCAGGTCGACTAATAAGTAGCAGGTCTCCAGGGAAGTACCCAGCAAGAGAGAGTGACATGGAAAGGCATGGTTTCCTGTGAGGACTGTGAGTGGCTGGGTATTGGTGGAGGATGACATGTGAGGGAAGGGGTAGGAGGCACAGTGGCAGTGATCCATGGAACATCTGAGTGGAAGTTCCCCTTCAACAGTGTGAATGCATAGATTCAGAGTCAAAGGGGAGATCTGTTCTGAAGATACATAGTTGAGGTTTATCAGCAAATATAGGGAACGCATGAGTTTATCAAAAGAAAGTATGTACTGAGAAGAGGTGTTTACTATGACTGGATCCCTGGGGCATGCCAACATTTAAGGATGAGGTGTCAGGTGAGGATGCCAGAATGTGGATAAAATGTACAGCCCAGGACTGGGTCCAAGATGGCGACTAAGGGAGACACCACGTTACGAACTCTCTGAGACTTGGGTCTCAATTACCGTGAAAGCAACATCTCGACAGGAGAAGAAAAGCAACAAAAACTTGAACTAAACAATGAAAAATTTGAAACTTGACAGAATCAAAGCGAGAAGACAAAACAGAGGAAAGTAAAAAGCTCCAAGCGCCTTACCTGAGGAAAAGCGGCGGCGCCATCTTGTCCGGACCGCGCTGGCCGCTACCGGCATTGCGGCTCCACACACCACCGGCAGAGAAGCCAGAGACCTGCTGTGAGCTCAACTGCAGGTCAGCAGAGACGGAAGCGAGCAGCGGCTCCTCCACACTCAAGAGACCAAACGGCGGCGGCCACGGCGGCGGCCACAGCGGCTGTAGCGGCGCCATCTTGGAAGGACCTTACCGGCGGCTACCAGCATTGTGGCTTCCACAAAAGACCAACAGAGACGCCAGTGACCTTTTGTGAGTCCAGCAACGGCAGAATAGCAGCAGTGAAGGCGAGCAGCGACTCGCTCCACGCGCGACACAGACCCGAACTGTTGCATCAGCAAAGCGGCGGCGGCGCCATCTTGGTCAGACCACGCCGGTGGCTACCTGCGTTGCGGCTTCTGCAGGCCGCCAACAAAGCCAAGGAGCTCTTCTAAAACCAGCACTGCAGAGCATCAGCGACAAAAGTGAGCAGCAGTTTGATCCACGTTCGGCAGAGTCCCCAGTGCCCGGAGGCCTGACCAGAACCCACAGCAGTGACTGAGCCCACCCCCCGCTGCCAGAAATTAAGAGCAGCACTCAACGAGACGGTATGTCAACGAGCCGCCCCAGGGGAGACCACCCAGTGCGGCCACAGGGACTCGCGGGGTCTGGGACAGTGCGGATTGCCCCAGCGGAGGTGGGAGTAGGGTCTGCTGTGGGACGTGGTAGACGCATGGATAAGCAGACAGTCCCTGGCGACATTTGGGTGGAACAGTCTTGCAGCCCGCGGGTCACAGTGCCCTTATAGAGTCCCTGGGGATCGCCACAGGACATACAGCTGTGGTACCTGGGGAAAAATCGGACCAAACCAGCCCTCTCTGTGGAAAACGTGGAGTTCCATGTTTGCACAGAATAGGGTCAAAACAACATCCGCCGCTTCTGTAGGCAAAGAGAGACACAAGTCTGGGGCCCCCTGATGGTGACACCTGCCATAGGTGTAGACAGAGAGAGACATAGGGACAGCCCAAGCGGAGACCACAGAGACACACGCTTGCAGTGAGAGGGGCAGTAGCGGCACTGGTCACCTGCACAGGTAGTGAAAGGCACCAGGCAAGGGTCCCAATCACTGAAGGAGACCAAGAATTGGGCCTGCAAATGGATACTATACTGAGCAAGTGAGAATAACCATTCAGTAAAGGCTATTCACCTTTAAGGCTCACCTAGTGGCAACTATCTACCTCCAGGATAGGAAACTATAAAGGGAGAGAGATTAGGCATAGGAAACCTACAGAGTGAGAGAGAGAGAGAGAGCTACCAAAAGCAACAAAGGTATAAACATAAAAAACCTGAAATCATGAAAAGGAAGAATAGCGAAGAAACAATGAGCCCCCACAACAACAGAACCCACCAACACAGAAGTACAAAGATTGCCAGAAGGACAATTCAGAACTTAATAGACAAGATCAGAGAAGAGGTTCACCACGCCACATAATAATCAAACTGACTAATGTAGAGGCCAAGGAGAGAATCCTGAAGGCAGCAAGAGTAAAAGAGCAAGTAACATTCAAAGTCAAACCAATAAGAATCACTCCAGACCTTCCAAACCAAGTCATGAAAACCAGGAGGACCTAGAGCGACAAAATCCACACTCTGGAAGAAAACAACTTCCAGCCAAGATTTATCTACCCAGCAAAGATATCTATCAAATTGGATGGGGAAATAAAAACCTTCCATGACAAACAGAAGCTGAAAGACTTTATGTCTTCCAAACCAGCACTGAAGAAAATACTCAGAGAGATTAATTACAAAGAAGAAATAATAAGGAAACGCCAGAACCAGAGAAACAGTGATTTCCATTAAACAAACAAGAATATACAGAGAACTTAAAAAAATCACCAATAAAAAAACAAATAACCCAATCAAAAAACGGGCAAGAGAACTAAATAGGCACTTCACAGAAGAAGAAATACAAATGGCCAATAAATGTAAGAAAAAATGTTCAACATCATTAGCAATCAGAGAGATGCAAATCAAAACTACCCTGAGATTTCACCTAATCCCAATTAGAATGGCAATCATTAAAAATACAAAAAACAACAAATGCTGGCTAGAATGTGGAGAAGTAGGAACTCTAATACACTGCTGGTGGGATTGCAAATTAGTGCAACCACTTTGGAAAACAGTGTGGAGGATCCTCAGAAGAATGGGAATGAACCTACCATATGACACAGCAATACCACTTCTAGGCATCTACCCAAAAGAACTGAAACCAAACTACCAGACTAATGCACATGTATTTATGTTTATAGCTGCACAATTCACAATTGCCAAACTTTGGAACCAACCAAGGTGTCCACTGACAGACGAATGGATCACAAAACTATGGGATATGTACACAATGGAATTTTACGCAGCCATAAAGAAGAACAAAATTACATCATTCACAGGGAAATGGAGGGCACTGGAGAACATTATACTACATGAGATTAGTCAGTCACAAAGAGTGAAAAGTCGGATGTTCTCCCTAATATGTGGAAGCTAGGGAGAATGGGACTTAGAAGGGACTCCAGACAAAGGAGAAAACTTTAGATGAGCAATAAGGGGACCCAATTGAGGGAGTTGGGGGAAGAGGGAAACCCACCTCTTACACAGATTCCCCAACTGACGGGGGAAGAGGGAAACCCATCAGTGCACATGATGTATACACACAAATTTATCAGAGTCAATACTATGCTGAGCATGAAAAGGAGGGAAGGGGGAGGGAATAGGGTGGGATTTGAGAGAGGGCTAAATGAGCAATGTGTGCATGCATGCTTCTGATACCCTGACACTTATCAAAATGTATAACTACAATGCACCAACAAATGAATATATTAAAAAAGTACAGTCCAGAGATAGGACAAGTCCTAGGAGAGAGCATTTTTATGTTAATGTGGACTTCAAAATTAGGTGCATATGCCCCTGAGGATGAAGTCTTTGCAAGGAACATCTGGATATATAGTTTTCAAGGAATCCATGTCCCAATATTAATATCCAAATGTGTTCTTTCCTAAAACTGACATATAAAAAGTCACCTGCAAAAGTCAGGTGTGGTGGTGCACGCTTGTAATCCCAGTACTTGAGAGGCGGAGACGGGAGGATCCGGGTTCATAGCCAGACTCAGCTACTTAGTGAAGCCCTCCGCAACTTAGTGAGACCCTGTTTCAAAATAAAGAATAAAAAATAGGGCTGAGGGTATAGCTCGGAGGTAGAATGCCCCTGGGTTCAATCCCTAGTACTGCAAATAAATAAATAAATAAATAAATAAATAAATAAATGTCACCTGCAGGGGGACCAGGGACATAGCTCATGGAGTGTGTGTTTTGCATGCACAAGGCCCCGGGTTCGATCCCTACTACCAAAAGAAAATGAAAGATTCCTGTACAGATTTTCTTTTTCCATCTTCTCTTTCAATAATGCCTTCTTTCACTTTAAAAGAGAGACCTACTCCTCGCTTTTCTCAAACCTTACCATGTTACCTTGCCTAGGGATAGAAGGCTTCCTGGGCACCAAGGGGCCTAGTTGAAATGCAGAGTCTAGAAACCCACGGTACATCAAGAGGCTCCTCAGACAGGACTGCTTTGTTTTGCCTGTCCTGTAGACATTTCTTTTTTTTTTTTTTTTTTTTTTTGCAGTACTGGGGATTGAACCCAGGGGCATTCTACCTCCGAGCTACACCCCTAGCTCTATTTTTTTATTCTTTATTTTTGAAACAGGGTCTCACTAAGTTGCGGAGAGCCTCACTAAGTAGCTGAGGCTGGCCACAAACCTGCAATCCTGTCTCAGCCTCCCAAGTACTGGGATTACAAGCATGAGCCACCACGCCTGGCTTTTCTGTAGATATTTCTGCTAGGGGCAAAGTTTAGTCTTATAAATGCACTATTTTGACCCAGGCCTAACAATATTTACATAAAAATGTAAAATATCCAGTTACTGTAATATAAATTATTCTGGTATATTTTTAATATATGAGGGTGAGTTTCTAATTATCAGATTTTAATGGACACATTTAATCACAACGTGGCAGCTTTATTTTAAAAGGTCAATATTTATAATTCACTGCGCATTACACCCTTGGCAATTATTTAAACGTAAGATGATAATTTTAGTTGTCAATTCAAACACTGTGGAAGGGACATATCATTTTCCAAAATTATCTTCAGATGTAATAAGCAAAAACATGCAGAAACTACCATTAAACCAAAGATGAGATATGATAGGGAAAAAAAATGGAGAAGCAAAACTTTTAAATAATTATTTAAGTCAGGCTTATTTTTGAGCACCTCCTCCACTCTGGCTATGATGGAAAACTTGCTCCTAGACTGGAGACAGCCCAGAAAGCAGCCGAGGTGGACAGTGCTCTGTAGATGCCCACCATGGAGGCAGGTGTACAGCAGGGCAGGGTCCATGTGGATGTGACCTCGTCCTCTGAAAGCCCAGGGGCTTCACCTCTTCCCTCTCACTCTCCTTCCAGGTCCTTTCTTCCAGCCTCCAGTTAGATGATGCTCTGTGAGGCAGGAAACTCAAGAAGGAGTCAGTGGCTCAAAGAGTTTCCTTCACTCAATCACTAATTAAAACACATTCATCGGAAACCTCTATTCCAGGGTAGCTTCTTTGTGAGAAATATCTGAGCTAAGACCTCAGTGACTCTGAGGAACTCGTGATGAGAAGACACAGTGGACAGCAAGAGCAAAGGTTGTAAAGCTGAAATTAACTTTAACATCTTTGTCAAAGAGAGGGGAAAAAAAACAGTATAGCCAAAGTAAGTGAAAAAAAGGAAAGAGGTATGAAAATAGGTTAGACGTGTAGGAAGGCACCAGATCGTGCAAAGTCATGGTAAGGAATTTGCATTAATTCTAAGTATTACTAGTAGCCATTTGAGGTACTTAACTAAGGGGTAAATCTTTACATTTTCAAAAGATCATTCTGGTGGCTGTGTGAGGATTAGAAGGACTCTAAGTAAACCATGGGTTACACATACCCTATTTCCTCAGCCTCTTGAAACACCACTAAAATGACAATGAAGGTGTTTGGTTATAAGGCTGACACCCCAAACAATAACGAGAACAAGATAACAACTAAATTGTGAAAGCTGGATGTCATGTGAACAAATGATAAATGACTTATCAGATCCTTTTGCTGGAAGTAGGAAAATCTGAAAGCAACTTGAAATCAATAATAAGATCCTCAAAAGCCTCAGTAACCGATGCCTTAGATTTTTGCAAATAGGAGAATAGAAAATCAAAGTAAGGAAGTATGAAAAATCTACTTAAGCTTTTTGATGTACAGATCACTTCCTCACACCACACAGTTGAGCGGTTACCCTCCATTTTAAAATAGACAAGAGTTGTGTTTCTCTGCAAAGGATAAAACAGAAGAATTCTGGGCTTGGAGACATCAGGTCCAGCCAAGGGAAGGATTACTAAACTAAATATCAGAAGATTGTGAACACTCGCATTTTAGGTACTGAAAACCCCAGACCTGTTCACCTTCCAAATTCTAAAAATCTGGCATTTATTTCTTCTGGAAGCTCCTTTGCAGAAGAAAATAGGAAAAATGTATAAAGTGTTTAAAATGTTTAAGTCTTGAAGATTCCACATCCAGATAAGAGTAATTCTTGACTAAACAACACAATCCTGAATAACAAGTGGGCCCAAGAAGAAATAAAAATGAAAATTTAAAGTATCTTGATACAAACCAAACTGAAAACACAGCATACTAAAACCTTTGGGATATAGCAAAAGCAATTCTAAAAGGGAAATTCATAGCAATAAACACCTATATTAAAGAAGAAGAAAGATCTCAAATAAACAACATTACATCTCAATGAACTAGAATAGGAAGAACAAAATAAACCCAAATCTAGTGGAAGGAAGGAAATAATAAAGATCAGAACAGAAATAAATCAACTAGAGAATAGAAAACCTATTTTTAAAAATCAACAAAAGTGTGCCGGGCGTGGTGGCGCACGCTTGTAATCCCAGTTCTTTGGGAGGCAGAGACCGGAGGATCCGGGTTCGTGGCCAGCCTCAGCTCTCTCTCTCTCTCTTGCTCTCTCTCTCCCTGTCTCTCTCTCTCTCTCTCTCTCTCTCTCTCCTTAGTGAAGCCCTCCGCAACTTCATGAGACCCGGTTTCAAAATAACGTATAAAAAATAGGGCCGGGGGCGTAGC
>PVJS01001240.1:0-42205 GCA_004027185.1 Glis glis
AAACAGTAACTATAACTACTACTTCCCCCAAAATCACATGCTTTGTCATCATCGATTGGTCGGGAGAAACACAGCCGGGTAGGAAGGGTGACCCGGTCCTAATGGACCCTCCTGTCTCATTCTGTGTTCAGGTGGCAAAGGCATTATTAAGATACTGCTTAGTGTGGAAGTTGTAATTACAGGGTGTGTTCTCTACACCGCTAATACTTTATCTTAGGGGCCTTGTCTATCTTGTGAGTTTTCAAAGAACAATTAAAAGTGATATTATTTGTGTTTTAGTTAACAGCATGTATTTCCACTGTCAAATAAGTAGTTTAACTTGATGTAAGAAGATTTATTGGCTTGTTTTAAGCATCTTGAACGCACCATTTCTTTGGAAAAACTACTGCGACTTCCCCACACCTCAGCCTGTGTCTAATCTTAAGCTACCTTGATGTGATGTTGACTCGCCCACCGCAGGTTGCTATTTCAAGAAAGCCAGCTGTGTTCTCCAACTCCAAGATTCTCTTTGTTAACTATATTCTGTTTTTGAAGGGAGCCTCCGAGTGGCATTTGGGTAAACGGTCCCAGACGTGATTGGTTAAACAGATCTTACCGCTCTAGGAATTGAACCCGGGGCCTCGTACATGATAAGCATGCTCTTTACCACTGAGCTGCACGCTCAACCCCAAGACTTTTCCCCTTTTTGAATGTAGGATTTCCTAGTTCTGAATCTCCAAGACTCCTTTTTAAGGAAAGGAGAGTCCTGTGACTCATAATAATGCTTTGATCTCTTAAAAATCATGGCCATTAATTTTTGATGTCTTCATCCTGCCGTGTTAACGAGATGAAAAACTAAGGCCAAGAAGTCGGCTTTACATGTCGCTTTGTTCCCCACAGGCCAGCACATCTACTCAGAGTGCTCAGCCAACAACTTTTATTGATTTGCAAAATAAAAGGAAAAAGAGCTATAGGTTATTTCTTGTTGTAAAAAAGATTCATAACATTTTCTCATTCTGGTACTTTGCAATGGGTAAAGAGACAGATTTTTGTACTGCTGAGTGAGAGTCTAACTCCCTCAGTTAGGTCACCTTCTTTGTCCATCTAAAGATTTCTTCTAGAAGGTAAGAATACGTTTTTATGTGTACGGATTGAACCTTATATTTGGACTAGCGCCCTTTGTGACAGAGCATCGTCGTTGGAGCATCACGCTCGTCTTACTTCTCTCGTATGTTTTGTTGTCGTGTTACTTGCAGGGACTCCCGAGAGCCTGGCGGAGAAAGAGAGGCAGCTCATGGGCATGATCAACCAGCTGACCAGCCTGCGAGAGCAGCTCCTGGCTGCCCACGACGAGCAGAAGAAGCTGGCCGCATCTCAGATCGAGAAACAGCGGCAACAGATGGAGCTGGCCAAGCAGCAGCAGGAGCAGGTGAGTTGGAAGTGCGGCGCAGCCACGGGCCTGGACCTGGCTGTGCTGTTTGTGAACCACCTTCCCCGGGCAGTCGGAGATGGGTCGACTTGAGCTCCCCAGCCCAGCCCCTGGGAAGTAAGACACAAACAACAAACAAAACCACACACGCGCCTTAGGAAGCTTATCAACATTATTAATCACGTTGGTGAACATATAGATGTAAATAAAAGTAGAGTATCCCTAATTAGAAAACCTGAAGTTTGAAATTCTCCAAAATCCAAAACAGATTCAGTGCTGGCATGATGTCATACAGGGAAAGTTCCACACCCAGCCCCACATGACGGGTTCAAGTCAAACACCGGCACACTCAAAATGTTGTATAAAATTACCTTCCTGCTATGCGCTATGGGCATAAGGAACATACGAAACATAAATGAGTTTCATGTTTTGACTTGGGCCCCAGATATCCTCAGGATATCTCATTCTGTATGTGCAACTATTCCAAACCCCCAAAAATCTGAAACACAAAACACTTCTGATTTTAAACCTTTTGGATGAAGGATTCTTCACCTGTAATTACGATCAAGGTCATTTCTGGTGGGTCGCGAGAAAAGTACTTAAAAAGAACCATGGAGACTCAAGAAAACATTTCCAGTCAGGAACATTTTGAAAAACTTCATTAGATAGCTGACATGTGAAGGAAAGTTTGAATAATAGGTGGGATTCAACAAGTGAATTGAATTTCCAGGTAGGGGCAGGAATTTCAGTGAAGAAGTGGTTCCAATAACTTAAACCAAAAAAAGAGCGAGAATCCAAGCCAAGTGGGGCAGTGACCATGGGCAGAAAAAGACAGGATTGAACAGATGCAAGAGTTCTGGTTAGCAGAACTTTCTTCATTGGGCAGGAGGGAGAGGAAGAGTGTTGAGACTGGGTCGGAAGGGAACATGAATGTCGACAGCACCAACGTGGGAAGTCCGCAGCGGGCAGATCTGGAGAAGGTGGCGGGCGTTGGGTGACAGGAGGGCCGCTGACAGGTGTCCAGTCGGAGGTGTGTGAGAGACAGCGGGAGACGCCCACCAGCACTCCGCAAGAGCGGACTGAGCCAAGTTTCTTTTACCAACCACATAGAGACTGTAGTTTAAAACCACTGGAGTAGAGCAGACTCATTCATTGATCCCACAAGTGGTAATCAAGTGCTAATTGCTGAGGCTAGATCTCAAGAAACCAGACAGGCCCAGGGCCTCAATGCTAGCGGAAAGAGAGACGGTTAACAAAGACACAGATAAACTAGTAAAGTAGCGTCCAGCAGGGCTAAGTCACTTGAAGGTACAGAAAAGAGTAACATAAACGTCGCTTGCTGTGACGAGGCAGTGCTTCTTACCTTGGTGGCTGGGCGCATCTGTCTGCAGCTGGGCAGTTGAGCTCAGATCTCGATGAGATGGAAGCGGCCACATTAAAGCCCACGGTGAGAGCATCTCATGCCGAGGAGAGCCAGCAGACCCAGAAACAGCCAGGTACCGGAGGGCCGAGGGCGCAGCATCGCAGAACCGAGGGAACCAGGAGAACATGGGCAATTGACAGATGGAGGGCCACCGAAAGAGAGTCAACTCAAAGCTGCAGGCTCTGCCATTAAGGTTCTCACAGTCAGCCTGTAAAGAATGGACAGATGCGTAGCAGGAAGAGAGAGGCCATGCCTGTGCCCTGTTACTTAAGAAGATGGAGGGGTCAAAGGGTCGGCTCTCAGGCGAGGGTGCTGCCTCTTTACTCCATGTGCCGGGCACCGCGCATGCGCCGTCTGCATCCAGGATGGCCGCTGTGTAATCAGGTGTTGGTGTGTACACGGATCCCAGGAAACCTTCCAAGCAGCCTCCAACGTGTAAAGCTGCAGGGTGGAGACGGGTGAAGAATGCTCAGGTTACGTCTTCTGAATAATCTGAAGAGCTCCCACCCCATCGTTTTCCCAGTTGACTCTTCTTTACTTGGCGGCCCCTCTCTGCTTGAGAGACGACAATTTTATTTTAATGAGATGCCTCCTCACTGCCTTAAAGACCCATGGTAGCCGGGCGTGGTGGCGCACGCTTGTAATCCCAGTACTTGGGAGGCTGAGACTGGAGGATCCAGGTACGTGGCCAGACTCAGCTAGTTAGTGAGGGCTGAAGCAACTTAGACCCTGTTTCAAAATAAAGGATTAAAAAAAATAGGGCCGGGGGTGTAGCTCAGAGGTAGAATGCCCCTGGGTTCAATCCCCAGTACGGCAAAAAAAAAAAAAAAGACTGGCGGGCCTTTCCTGGATGCGGCGCACATCCTCGCTGTAGCCCTGTTGTAGAGGAGCTCTGAATGCGTGCCCATGGAAAGCGCCACGCTTCTCTTGCCCTGGACTTTGAATGGCTTTAGTCCTCTGAATTCTAGAGAAGCCCGGGGGCCTCTTAAAATGTAGCAGGGATGGGGACATTTCTTTGTAGAAGATGCCTACTTCTTTGGTCGGTGTGAGGGCACACTTGTCTTGAAAAAATGTAAGCCATCACTAGTAGAGAGGAAGTTTTTTTCCAGCTCATGCTCTGGCCCCGCCCTGAACATCACCGGAGGATTCTAGAATGTTTTACTTTCTCAAGAGTTCCGACTTTTTCCTTAGAACTTCAGAAGCCCTGAGGTTCTTCCAGAATTCCTTTCCTGTGCAGGAGAGCCGGCTGCCTCCGTGGCCTGAGAGGAGTTCTGCAGGGGAGCTGCAGGGCAGGCTTCCAGAACCCAGTGGCTCTCTACCCACACTGTGCAGGGTCGGCCTGCCTGGTCACCACTCTGAGGCCACAGGTCTTGTCATGAAGGACATCGGTACTTTTCCTTAGGATTCTGGTCAGTGTTCAGGGAGTGTAGAAGTTTTGCAGTGGTTAGCATCTGGATATATTCTCATGCTGTTGTTGAAAGGGTTTAACTAGCAATTCAACTTCCATTCAGTTCTGAGAACTCCTCTCCTGACCCCAGTCCCAGCACTTCCTCCCTGGTGTAGGACATTGTGCGCATGACTGTTCCTAGTGCAGCAAGGTGAGCGCAGGTGGACCCGCCTCCCCGTCGTCAGCCTTCCACAGGATTCCCAGCTCCAGAGCACGTTCATTGATTCAGCACGTGGCCATGCAGCCTCAATCTCATGCTGTTCTGTTCTAGTTACTGTAAGTGGAGCAGGGAATAAAACAGACAAAAGTCCCCGGTGCATCGGATTCTAGCTGGGAGAGCCGGACAATAAGCAACCACTAAACTACAGTCTTGTTGAGAAATACGAGTGTGAGATTCAGCAGGGAGGGGGGAAGAAGGCGTCAGGAGAGAGGAGCCCTTTCACCCGCCCCCTGAGCATCATTTGATGCCAGTGGCCCTCGAGCCAGAGTGTTCCACCGAGGGGTGAGCAAGTGCAGGGCAAGGCAGGCGTCCGTGAGTGACAGGCGGCAGTGCCCCGTGTGTTCAAGAGGCAGCTGGGACAGTGTCGCCAGAGCGGAGTGGCGGGGGAGAGAAGATGACACCACACAGGCGGGAGGCCAAGTCCTTAGGGCCTGTGCGCGTCCTATGGCTCCCGGCGTGTACCCCAAGTGAGACAGCACGCTCTGAAAGATGAATGGCGTGGTGCAACTTAAGCATCGGATGGTCTCCCTGGATGCTGGTGTGTAAGAGATAGTAGGAGCAAGGGCACACGCAGAAAGGGCGTGCCCACTGTCCCAGCAATGTAGGCCAAGGGCTCAGACCAGGGGAGGGGTGCAGGGCGTGGGGGGCAGGCTCTACACCCCACACGCTCCCACATTCCGTGGGACTGCTAAAAGGGTCTGAATTCCAACTCAAGACTGGCACGTGTGAGGAGGGAACTAGACTTAAGGAAAAGAGAATTCCCATTTCACCATCTCCCTTCCTACCTGTCTTCAGAAAAAAAGAAGTGTTTATTTTTACCACATTCCAAAGATGAAGTGAAAATACTAAGATATCATAATTGTACCAGTGTCCATAAAGGAAAAAAAATGTTCAGTTGTGCAGCCATGCGGGCCTCCCCAGCACATGAGCTCTTCACTGGTGAAGGGATTTATTTTTGTAATGAAAATTATAAATGAGAGTGATGAGAATCATTTATTTTTTTATGAGACTAAGATCTAAGATCTAGAGCTTATTTATAAGAGAGCCATAGAAGCTGGGCATGGTGGCCTATAATCCTAGTACTTGGGAGAGTGAGACAAGAGGATCACAGGTTTGAGGACAGCCTCAGCAACATAGTGAGACTCTCAGCAACCTAGTGAGACCCTCTTTCAAAAAAACAAAAAAAGTACAACAGGCTGGAGGTATTGCTCAGTGATAGAATGCCCTTGGGTTCAGTCCCTAGTGCTACAAGAAAATAAAATTATAAAAATTAAATTAAAAAATAAGAGAGCCATAAGTTTCATGAGCTTAGGAGTTACATCCTCATGAGATGTTTCCCACCCCACATCATGTAATAAAATATTTAAAATTTTCTTCTCACCTGTTAATTCTTGTATTCTTCTCGAATATTCAGCATCCCTTTTATGCCAGGTGCTGTGCAGGTAGCAAGCAAGGTATACATACTTCTTATCGCACTGGATTTATAGACTTCTCCCTAGAAGACAGAAAACATTTAAGAAATAGATATAAAGGCACGGCAGGGGCATTGTACTAAGTGAATAGAGAGGTGGCTGCTGTCCCCAGGAAACATTTAGGATGACCAAACAGAGGCCGCAGTTCCGCCTTCGATTCCGACCCGTGGACTCAGGGGTGCCTTGCAGCAAGACTCTACATAAATGGGTCTAAGACGTAAAACAAAGGTCTAGGCCAGAGAAACAAGTTTAGAAGCACTTGACGTGCATGTGAGCTACGTGCAGAGCGGCCCTTGCAGTTAGGCCTGAGAGAATGGTAGCATTGAATGGCGAGGCAGAGAGGTAGGTACCGGACCAGCAAAGTGGTGTGTCATAGAAGCCAAGCGGGGAAATTCAGGGTCAAGGAAAAGTGCTAGAGGGGTGGATTCAGATGAGATGTCAAAAGATGGGATTGAAACACATTTCAGAATTTGAGAAATAGAAGAAGGGCCTTCTTCATCCTTTTGGTGGAGAAATGGTGGGTGTTGAAAGAGTTGGCATTTAGAGGTTTGTGGGAGACCAAGTTGAGAGCAGTGTTCATCCATAAAACAAAAAAACAGCAACAACAACAACAAAAACAAATACCAGTAGGGGAAGGAATAACACACACACACACACACACACACACACACACACACTCTCTAATGCTTCACTCAGAACTACAGTGTCTCAGTTCTTTGTGCTACTCTGAGCACAACAATCCCTTTTTGTGCAAAACTCTTTAGTAGAAAATGGCCGAGAGTGAGCACCGATTGGCTTCTGAATGCAGCCCCAGGAGCGGGGAGCTCCGCCGCCCTGCTGTCTCTTGCTGGGACAGAGGACTGCCCACAGGGCAGTGTCTTAGGCTGCGCTGGGTTTAGACCAGAAGCAGCATAACTGGCCCTGGGGACTAAGGCTCTTGCTTGATCCTAACTCAAGGGTGATGTGCTGATCATTTAGGGGCGTGGGCTTGTCTATTTTCATGATTTTCATTAGTATTAAAATAAAATTTCGAGATACAGAAAATTGATAGTTTCCCCTTGGAGCCTTGATACATTTTTAAGCTCTTTGCGTGTGATCTCTCCGCAGATCGCGAGACAACAGCAGCAGCTTCTACAGCAACAACACAAGATCAACTTGCTACAGCAACAGATCCAGGTCAGAAATCATGATTTCAGTATACTTCCAATTAAAAATATATATATTTTGTTTCTTATTGTTTTATGATCCAACCAAAATGACTTCCAAAGTAAAAGTCATGTTTAGCCCAATTTGCGACCCTTTGCCTCCGTAGCCTCTCAGAGCTTGCAAATGGCAGCTCTCTGTCCGTCCCAGGCCCTGTTGCATCCGGGAGATGTTACTGCGGAGACTGTGTCTTTCCCTCTATGTTTCACGTTTGAATGCACCTGTGAGCATTCTTGATGGGGTAGGTGCAGGGGACAGAAGCAGAGAGGTGCCGCGGGTTCTCAGAGAAGAGATGCCAGAGAGAGTCTCTTCCCTGAGTGTTGGAGGGCCGGGTGTGCTCAGGGTGGGGCAGAGGGAAGATGGTGATCGGTGTCATGTCAACCTGCACCCAGGGCATTGTCTGGGGAAACCCGGAATGAAGGCTCTACCGCCTCCGTCTATTTCTTAAATGAAAATTCGCAATGACAAGGCAGATCCATAAAGAAGGGAAGCAGCAGTCGTCTTGGTTACGAGAGGAAGCGTGACCAGGGACGCCCCATCTCCACAGTTGGCTTCCAGCGTGAGCTTGGACAGAATTCTGTCTCCTTTTCTGAAAAGTACTTACTTCGTAGAGATCTTGGGAGTGTTAGGTGACACTGTAGGTACCGAGCGTGGCTCAGCGCCAGAACCTACAGTGGGTCTCAGCGCATGCACGCTCGCCGTGACCTCCAAGGATCCTAATGTGCAGAATGTGACTTCACCCTGACCTTCTCCTGAGAGGCAACTGCGGGACCCGGAGTTGACCCTTTCCCATTTGGGTAGACATTCTCTATTCTCTTAAAGTTAGACCTTGAGAATATAGCGTTGTGTTATGTAGAAGCATCACATAGTGGACATGTGAAAATCATTTCATTCACGTGTTAATCACGTGTTAACTTCTGTGGCGACACCGTGCCTCCCATTTGTCTAATCGGTCCAGGTGCCCTTGCTTCTTCACACACAGTTACACAGACAAATTCGTGTTTATTCTTCCTTATACCTGGGATTTTAATGAGTGAGACCGCGGAGCACTGGTAAGGTGTTCCAGCCAGGGGTGCCTGCTGTCCCAGTCGTAACTGTGAGCAGCCCATGTCTAATGCGCTTCGCCTGTTCCTCTTGGGAGCACAGTTGTTCAATACTGTGGGTTGAGATGGTTCACTGGACTTCATATTGTCCGTCAGCACATACTGACTTGGAATATAGCTTTAGCTGATGGCACCAGTTTATCTGCAAGTAATATTCTTAATCATTGAAAACAAAAGATGTCAAAGTTATGGTAATATCTCATAGTAAATAAAACATAATTCCATAATCAGCAATATGGAAAGTTTGGCTGCAGTTTGATGAAGGTACTGATAGTTTTAAATTTCTGTAATTTCCATGAGATCGAGACAAGTCCTTTGTTAGAATTACAAAAGTTTATCTAACCTTGCATTTTAAATATGTATAAAGCTCAGTAAATGTTGTTTCGACCAATTAGGTTAGTCGACACTTTCGATGCTTTGGGGAGAATTACCCCACAATTATGACGACTCCATTCACATGTGGCTTTTAAAACCTGTTACAACGAAAAGATGTTGAAATGGATAGTTTTCCTGCTCCAGAACATAGAGCATTATAATTTATCAGTCAGAGCATTTTTAAAATGAAAAAAAAAAGATTTAAAATGATCTGAAAAGGTATGACTATAGAAAATATACCCCAGAGAGCCAAGGCCAAGTTTAATGACTTGTCCAGGATCACACGTCTGTTACTGTAGAACAAGGATCAGCAGCAAAGTTTTCTGACTGTTAATGGAAATTATAACGAGTATGAGAATTTTAAAAGTTTAGAATTTCTACTTTATTAAATGTCTAGCTACTGGTCTTCTCTAGTTCACAGAGTGAATAAAGGTATGTAAAGGAGTCACCGTCATACTGACAGTGATGTGGGGGACAGCCAGAGAGCTGGAGCTTCACAGATGCATGCTCCTCTTCCTTCTGGGGATAGAGTGGGTCAACAAAACCGACAGAGTCAAAACCCATCGATTTATCTAAAGATAAAAAAGTCCGGGAAATAGGGACTATTTCAGATAGCCAATAATAAGAACCGAGAAAGACTGTAAATCGGAAAGAAATGAACTTTTATAGCTTCTAGTAGATTCATTTACTAAACACATCCTTCTAAAATATATTTTGTAAGTTGTTAATTTGGGGCAATCTTGGAAACACTTAATAGTTGTGAAAATCACAATGCATTTGAATTATTTAGTTTGTTAAAGGTCGTTCTAACAATGTACTGGCATTTGTAGAAACAGAAAATTCAAAATGCGGAACAGGTCTATTCTTTCCCCCATAACTCCTTATAATATTTCTTTCTAGAATATTTTCTTTCTCCTTTTCACCTTTTCCCTACCTTCTACTTTCCATTGGAAAAAAATAGGACAAGGTGGAAAGTATAAAAATAGAGCCTGCTATTTTGGGTCATCAAATTTATAACAGATATTGTTATAAAAATTATAAAGAAAATGCATACACAAATGTTCACATAGGGATTTGCCATAGCTCAGATTTTATGTGATGTTTGAAAACACTTATCTGGTACTATGTGTAGCCTTAACACCTAGTAGAAATAAACACACCAGCTTACACTCTTCATCCTGACTGTATTTTCTGAGATCTGGTGTACCACTGTTGTTCATCGAGACAGTAGAAAACAATTCATTCCAGTTCCCATGTGGATGGGACAGTGAGCCAGTTTATTCCCTGGTATTCTTAGTTGGGCACTGTGGATTCCATAGGATACGATAGGAAAGAGCTTGGTAGGTCTAGAATCTATGTGGTGGAAGTCACTGAAAACTCTGAGTTCAGTGCTCCAAATTCAGATGCTTTAAGAACAACAGGGTTAAAAAAATAAAAGCTTTACTAAGACTCATTGTTTCTTACTTTTACTTTGTAAAATAAAACCAAGCGGGATCAGAAAACTTCCCTGTGTCACATAGTTTTAATTTTTTTTAACCTGTGTAACAATAGCTGGATTCCACGAGTTCCGAGCCTGGCCAAGTCCCTTTCGATTTCACCAGTATTCTGCCATTTAAGGCCCAAAGTTCAAAACTGAGTTTTCTTTCCCTGGGAACTTATTCCTACAAAGTAAAAATACAATTTGACTTACATATGATTGAATGATTAAGTTGTAGTCATGGGCTCAACCAATTTGTGATAAAGGTTTCATTTTGTTGGAGCCAAGGTTCTCTGAGCTCATTAGAGTTTTGGTAATTCTTGAAAATTATTATGCAGAAAGAAATCCATTGAAATATTGTATTGAAAATATAATAATGTTAAAGGTGAAATAATAGTACCTGAGTGACCTGCTGATTTACGATTTCTTTCTCTGAGTGTGGTAAGTTGTAAGCATTTTTTACCCCTTCAACAAGACCCCACACACAACCATGAGTACAAAGAGATTGCAAGGTAACCTTGTCTCTTTGGGAGACTGGAAATGCCAAGAATAAACACCCAGCAATTAAGGTAACATTCCAGCCCGAGCAGGAAATGCATTAACTCCCTAGGCTCCGGCTAGTGCTGCTGTACGAAGTGGAATATCCCACGCTGGGTAGGACGCAGCTGCTTGGCATGCAGATAGGTTATTGAAAGAGGAACCATGGAGATGGAAGAAGGCACTCTAAGCACAACTTCCCCCTCTTTCTGGTACTTTCTAGAAGCAGAACCCTTCTTGAGAAGACAGGTGGTCGTTTCTTCTGGAAGAGGAGTAGGGATAGCTAAATGGCCACAGCTCCATCCCATTACCCAGAAAAGACTTTGATCTCCTCGTGCAATCTTTTTTAATAGGTCACCTGGCAATTCCCTCATAGGAGAATTCCAGTCATTCGTATTATTTCCCTGTCTAGGCAAAACTGTGTCTGTAGACAGAGACCTGTACAGACAGGGAGCTGTGCTCAGGTAGCCTCACTTGCTCTGCGACGGGACGAGTACAGGAAAGCAATGAAGATAACCGTGCTGAGCCCAGTCCTTGGAAGGAGCTACTTTACCATCCTTCAGTTTCCATTTTTTGATATATCAAAAATATAATATAGTGCTATTTCTCACTTATTGACTTTAAATGATCATTAACCTGGAAACATGAAAATTTATTAGGTCACTATGGCCACGCTGATGTCCTCTCCTGTTCCCCTCTCACGCCCCAACCAGAGTTATAAGCCAAGTAAATTCTTCTAGTAGGTACTTCGGATTTTTAGTTTCCTTACACCTTCTTGTTCAATCAAGAATAATGTCTCCTGACACCTCGTCAGATGAGGACGGTGTCTCTCTTATGTCAGTCTCAACAGCTCGTTTATGCTCTCTGTAAGTTCACTAGTACTAGTAATAGTGCTTTACCTGCTGGTTAATCCTGAAAGTTGGAAATCAATACATGTTTATATTTAAATATAAATTCTATTTGCTTGTTTTCTCGATAGTCTAGTAGGGTATTCCATATTTCCTTTCTATGCAGCTTTGCAATTTCCTAGGGTTTCCAAATGCCCTTAATTTTTTTTCTCATTTTCTCCCCTCATGTTATTGGTTTTATTATCTCCTTAAATTTTTCCAAACTCTTAAGAATAAATTAAATCTCTCGAATCCCTGTTTCCTTCCTACTGGCTTCCTGGTCCTTTAACCTCTTGTTTTCTGATTAACTTAACAAACAACTATAGTTAATACTTATATAGAATTTTAACAACTCTCTGACTTTGATTTTTAAACTTTTAAATGTCATTATTGATTCTGCCTTGGAGTTTGCCGACCATGGACTGAACCTCTGAAACCATGAGCTATATAAACCTTTCTTTCTCTTAGTTGTTTTGGTCAGGGATTTTGGTCACAGAGACACAAAGGTGACTAAAAATATTTTACCAAAATAAATAAATAAGCATGCAAGTAGATAGAAAAAATAAATGTCATTATTGAGACTTTAATTGAACTAAAGTCAGTGTTTCTCTTAATAACTGTATTGAAGTGGTATTGATAGAGTGTTTGGAAGTTGTAATCCTGGTTTTATAATTCATCCTGCCTTGGAATTCTCACTGAAAATATAAAAAATGCATCTCATGGAAAGGAGTTATTTTTATTATGTGAAATCTCAAATTCCCTTGTTTTCCTTTGTTATCCCACTTCTTTTTTTTTTTTTTTTTTTTTTGCGGTACCAGGGATTGAACCCAGGGGTGTTCTACCTCCGCGCTACGCCCCCGGCCCTATTTTTTATCCTTTATTTTGAAACCGGGTCTCACGAAGTTGCAGAGGGCCTCACTACGTAGAGAGAGAGAGAGACAGAGAGAGAGAGGAGAGAGAGAGAGAGAGCTGAGGCTGGCTGCGAACCCGGATCCTCTGGTCTCCGCCTCCCAAAGTGCTGGGATTACAAGCGTGCGCCACCACGCCTGGCCTTGTAATCCCACTTCTATGTCACTGCCGTTTTCTTCTTTCTTCCATCTTTCCAGTGTGATTCTGAAGTGAATCCAGTGTTCATTTACTCCATTTAGATAATTGTTTAGTCTTAGTGTTGCTGTAGCCTAGAGAAGAGCCATGTGCGTATAAACTGAAATCACAGAGTCACAGGACCAATGGGCTTCAGACTTGGGGACATTTTACTCAAATCTACCATGTGTCTGGAGTGACTCTTTTTCAAAAGTTGTAAATATGACCATTCTGGAATCCCAGGCTGGTAGCAGTTTTCCCATGACTTGCTAACCTTTTCCCAAACGAAACTACCTGAGGACAAAGTTGAACACTTTTCCCACTGAGGCTCTGCAGTCCACATCACATCAGTTAACAAACCGAGGTCCACCAGGGCAGAGATAAGACCCTGGGAACATAACTGTCAAGTTGTGAAAGCCAAACAAAGCAAGTCAACAGCAACAGAACGATTTGGGAAGTCAGACCAGACACAGTCAATGTTGGCGAAATATGAACCACTGTTTACTTTGCCTGAATTTACACATTAGAGGGATAAAACAAATGCTATAGCTGAGAGTTCTCATAAAATCTTTATAAGCAACTTATACTTACTGTCATTAAAGAGGGTTAATAAATTGGGAGAAAATTAAACGCCAATTACATTAAGAGAATGTTAACATAAGATGAGTTATTCACGTATCTCTGTATCCCTAACATGTTTGCTTTAGTTCTCTACACTGAGTACTACCACTTTTCTGAGTTTTTTGCTGGTAAATGTTCAGGGAAATTAAAGACAATGAGAAACAAATTTACTTTTTATTTTGTGAATGAGTTTATACATGTAGGTGTGTAGTTTGTTCTCTTTTTTTCTTCAGAAATGAAACGCAAATGCGTGAATAAAATGTGAAAGTAAAGATATATAGGGATTAAGGATATCCTGATGACACTAGGATTGTTCCTCGTTGTCCCTTGAAGGAGAAGCAAAAAGAAAAGCTGAGATTGCTTCTTCTGCAGTCAATAAGTAGTAAACTCATATTCTTCTTTATACTTGAGCTCACCGTGGCATTTGATAAAGTTTACCACTCCCACTCTTCAGTTGTCCACCAAAACATACCCCACAGTTGGCTTTCCTTTTTAGCTTCCCATTCCCCGTTGTCAGTCTCATTTTGTGAGATCTCACATCCCCATCTGTAAAAGACTGATTTGTTATCATGTTCCATCATCTGACTCTTACCTGTGTGTACTTCCTAACTGCTCTTACTCAGCGCAAAGCCTGTACAAGCCATTCTGAAGGTAAAACTCCAACATTCGTCTCTCGAGCTGAGATCCATCTCTTGAATTTCAGAGGCAAATGTCCAAGCACCTACCCAGCCTATTGAATATGATACCTAATGGATACCTCAAATTTTATATTTCCAAGATATGTCCTCTACGTAAATTCCTCAAACTCATTCTTCCCTACTCTGTTCATCCATGAATATGGGAACATTTGCCATTTGATACGGCAAAAAGGCAGGAGCCATCCTTGAACCCTGTCCTCTCACAGCGCAGAGCTGGTTGACCATCCTTTCATGTCAAAATCACCATCATTTCTCACTTAGAGTACTGCAGTCAGCTCCTAGCCATTCCTCACACTTCTTCTTCCTTTGACCCTCTAAGTAGATTTTTCACAAAGCTGCTAAAATGATCTTTTAAGTCTGATTGTTCTGTAAGCCTGCTCAAAATCATTTTTTTAAATAAATTCACAATCTTTATCCTAGTCTGCTGGGCTTCATTTGACTGGGTCAAACTAGAGCTAACCTCTCTAGCTCTCCTCAGTCCCTCCACCCTAGAATCCTAGTTTTTGCCTTAGAGTTAGTGAACTATAGACCGAACCTCTGAAATCATGAACCAAAATAAACTTCTCCTCCTCTAAGTGGTTCCTGTCAGATATTTTCGTCACGGCAATGAAAAATCTAATGAAAACAGAGACACATGACCCAACATGTAGTGTACAAAATAATAAGGAATACAATAATTCTGTATTTCTCAAAAGAATGAAATAACAGATGTTTGATAAGACATCAAAAAAATGGAACCAGATGGTGCATGCCTGTAATCTCAGTAGTTGGGAGGCTGAGACAGGAGGATCGCAGGTTCGAGGCCAGCCTCAGCAATTTAGAGGGACCCTCATCAACTTAGTGAGATCAGTTCAAAATAAAAATAATTTTACAATTAAGGCTGGGGGTATAAATCAGAGGTGGAGTACTCTTGAGTTCAATCTGTAGTGCCCAAAAGAAAAGACATAAAAAAAAAATGGATCACCAACCCATTGTGGTGATGTATATGACTCATAATCTTATCAACTCGTTGAAGGTGTATAAGTCTCCTATCTTACAGATGAGTAGTTTTAGCAGCATTTTTCTCTTTATTCTATTTTATAAACTTTTAAATCAGCAATCTTTGCTAGATTTCCAGACCATGAATTGTTTAGATGGACAATTTCTACCTCCTTTGAATTGTCAGTCTATGTCCAGAACTTTTGGGTGTGGCATCGTAAATGCTGGGCAGGGTGATCACTCTGCCCTGTGCTGGGGGGAGGTACAACCAGTGCTTATGAAGTGAAGTGCTCAGTCCCTTTCAAGGTCCTCTCCCGTCAGCATCACAAGGCTGCAGGCAGGTTATCTCATCCTCTCTCAGGATGGTATGTGTGTGCTCACAATCCTGAGACCCCTGGGGGTGGAGTACTTTGTGCACCAAAAAGGAGCCTTCTCCCTCCATCTCCTGACAGAGGTAGGAAGGGCAATTTAGTTCAGACAATCTCTAGAAAATAAGAGTAATTATCTTTGTCAAGCTGAGTTCAAACTACCAAATTGGCAAATGTGGTGGGATTTTTAAAAAAATAATAATTAAACTTTGCTTTCTATGGCAAATAAGAGATTGTTCTTCTATCAATGGGGAAAATAAATAAATATTATAAATAAGGAAAAGATGTGTTCCACATAAGGAAACATTGCACATAACTGAATCTTGGTGAATGAATGCTGAAAAAGTGGGATGCTGTGTTTATAAAAGATAAATCTCTCTTTAAAAAGAGTTATATGGGTTGATATACTTGTTCTTCCTAAGTTGGGAATTAGAAGAGGTAAACTTTCATAATATACATACATGCGCAACTAACAGAGGTAACGAATGAGGTAGTTCTTGATGGTCATGCACACACTGAATCACAAACTGATATTAATTGGTCTGTGTAGACTCTGTGTGTGAGTCTTATGGTCTTAGTGTGTTCGCATACACACCCAGGTCTGTGCATCTTTTGATCATTTCCTCTCCCATTACTTTCTCTATTTATTGCATAGACACACACATGTATATTAACATTTTTCTTGCCCATCACCCCACTTAGTTCTGAATACCTCTCATATTCCCTTTCTCCTTCTCTTTCCCTTCATGACTTGCCAACACCCACATCCTCACCTGCTGCTGGACCATCGGACCTAGCCACTCGTGATTTTATTTCTTTACCCTTTTTTATTTTATTTTTTCCTCCCATAGTTCCTTGCTCCAGCCAGCTTTTCTTCTCTTTTCATTATTTAACTGGATTTCAGGCTTCCTTTGAATCAAATGCTGACCACTCATGGACAGAGTGAGTTTAGAAGACAGAATTTCATTTTAATCATTGTATTTTCTGTGGGGTGTGTTGAGAGCGAGTGGGAGAGCGAAGGAGATATGAGTGGTGTCCCCACGCCTTGGGGTGCTATGTTACTGCGGTCTGTTGGTGACAGAGGGCGTGTTCTCAGGAGCAGGCCGGCCACGCAGCCAGGGGAAGAGGAGGGCCGGGGCTGCCATGAGGGGAATCAAGAGGTAACAATCACGTTTTCCTGTTGCCTGGCGGAGGTGTCGGGGATGTGTTTTCTTTATATCTTCATCCGCCCCTAATTGAGGACGCTTTAAAATTGAATGACTAGCAGTCAAAACGTGTTTGCTTCCAGCTGAGAAGAAAAATGCTGGTGTCTCCGCTTCCAAACTGATTGCGCTTTGTACACAACTGACAGCCCCAGTCACTTTGAGTGACTGATAAGTGGGAAGCTCTGCCACTTATCAAGGAATGCAGGCTGTAAAGAAAAGGCTGGGGCCGGCTCGATGCCTCGGCATGTACAAAATAACATCTTACATCCGTCAGGCTCCGAGGCACAGGGAGACGTTTCTAAATGATGTGCATGGGAGGGTGGTATATGGGCATGTGTCTACAGAGAGGCAAAGCGAAGACACAAGCAAATAGCCACGAAGGGGTGAGAGAGACACATGCAGCGTAGGTCACAATCTGCTAAATGAATCAGTGGTTAAATCATTTACCTACATCTGTGATGAGGTTCCCCCTTAGTTTGAAACATCCCAATTTAAAAATACATTTTTGTAGATTTCCGCCATTATTTATCTAAACAGCGAGGTTTGACCAAATGGCTGCCGGGGAGCACCTGAATCCTAAACATGTCGCCCACTTGCGTAGAGGGTAATATTCACCCAGAGGGAAAGTCTCCGTTTCCGTTCTTCCTCTTCCCTTCTCATGTAAATAGTTAATATTTAAAACATATGTTTAAAGTATTCTGCCAGCCGGGTGTGGTGGCGCACGCTTGTCATCCCAGTACTTTGGGAGGCGGAGACCGGAGGATCCGGGTTCGCGGCCAGCCTCAGCTCTCTCGCTCTCTCTCTCCCTGTTTCTCTCTTTCTCTCTCTCCCAATCTCTCTCTCTCTCTCTCTCTCTCTCTACTTAGTGAGGCCCTCCGCAACTTCGTGAGACCCGGTTTCAAAAATAAAGTATAAAAAATAGGGCCGGGGGCGTAGCGCGGAAGTAGAACGCCCCTGCATTCAATCCCTGGTACTGCAAAAAATAAATAAATAAATAAAAATAAAATATTCAGTCATATCTAACTGAAATGGCATGGTTCTATCATAAAATAGAGTGAGTTAGAGCTTTTTTTAATTTTAAGCACAAATTGAAACTATTTGAATGAAAAAAATACATAGATCCACTGAGCTGTGAATCAGGGATTAGGCCTTTGTGAACAGTACATGGTCCCCTTCCGCCAAGCGTTCTTGGACATTCATATTTCAAATAACTTACCTATATAGCCACACATGTTATTCTCCTTTTCTATTATTTGATCCCTAATAAGATAGATGCAACATGCCCCAAAGCTTTTATAACTAATTTCAGCCCGATAACCTATAACTACATTTATTTCTCTCCAATGGCGTATCTTGATGTTAGGTTTGGAGCTATGGCCACAGTAAGCATAGCTACCATTAATTCTTCAAGCCTCTTGTGTGGACCTGTGCTGACCTGAATGTGTAGTCTGTTAGTCAGTCAGTGAACAGCCAGCTGTATGTTTGAGGAGTAGAATTCTGGAACTCGCCCAGTATTTCACTCTTCCCAATTGCTGTAGGACGGCCAACTACTCATGTTTACATTACTGAGCAGATCTTCGGGTGTGCTTGAAGATACACATTTGAGTGAGCAGGAAGAAGCACGGGTTAGGGCCATGTCAACTCGGACCAGTGAGATCAGGAGCCCACCGCACTCCTCTTGGATCCCGCTGACGATCCGTGTCCTGCCAGAGACTCATGACGAAGGAGCAGCTTGGGGATTTCTGTTCTCTTATGAACCACAGCCCTCAGCACAGACCAGCGTGTTGAGTGGGACTGCATTAGAACACTTTGATCAATAAAATAGCTAACATAGAACATAGACTTTAGAGATAACCTCGTCCAACTGTTTCTTCTTTTGTAGATAAAGAAGATATGGTCCAGAAATGATAAGGGTCGTGTCCAAGTCCCGTAACTAATTCCGTGTAGGCCCTGGGCTTTCCCTTAGGCCTGCTCACTCATACCAAAGAAATTGAAGCCTGGGAACTCATGAACAGAGGACAAGCAGCAGGCCTGCAGAGTCCACTCCGTTCAGTTTACTTTGTCTGGAATTTGAAACAAACATTAGGTCTACTGCCAAAGAAATGATAACAATATTTGAATGTTTGCATAGAAATTATAAATGACATTTAGAGAACAATGGGGGGCATCTTAAATTCTCATTAAAATTATCAACAGCTTATTTTAGAAGACCTATAAGACTTGGTTAACATATTGTTTTGATTCATGACAGTTCTTATTTTTCTTTTAAAAATGATTATCAGCTGGGTATGGTGGTCCTTGCTTGTAATCCCAGTACTTGGGAGGCTCAAACAGGAGGATCCGGGTTCGTGGCCAGCCTCAGATACTTAGTGAGGCCCTCTGCAACTTAGTGAGACCCTGTTTCAAAATCAAGAATAAAAAATAGGGCTGGGGGGTGTAGGTCAGTGGTAGAATGCCCCTGGGTTCAATCCCTAGTACCTCAAAAAATATTATCATTACAGCTAGTGTCTCTATTTGATTTTTTGGGATAAAAATATTGAACATCATATCATTGGACTCTGTAAACTAACCAAAAAAAGAGAAAAAAAAGGTGCTCTACAAAAATAATGTCTGATGTGTTTTTCCAAGAAAAAGTTCTTTTGATAAACAGTTGAGGCTCTTTCAAAGGAAAACTCAAATATTCTAAAGGACCTCTTTGATTTCCTGACTTGTTTTAAAAACCTAAATTAAAAAATATTATTTTGACCAAGGGTAAATATTTCCTATTGTGTGAGCGGTTTTGCTTTTTCCTCCCTGTAAAGTGATGCCCATTTCCCAGCCTCCTTCTTTAGGGATGTGATGCGCTTCTGTTCTATCATTTACCGGAAGCTTTAGCTTTCAAGTCTCCTATCATTTTGAAACTTCCTTCCAGTTTTGTTTTGTGACGGGTGCCTCATTCATGTACAAGAACAGGAAAATAAGACCTTTCTCTAGATCTCTATCCCCGGAGACATTGAATGCAGTCTTTTGTGATTAGAGAAGGGTGCTGCTCTAAATGCATCGCAAGCAGGGTCGTGAGATGTGCAAATACGTCCATCAACACATCATGACGTTGACCTGTCTTCTACCGCCTCATAGCCTTTCTTCCTCTCTTTCGCACCATCTCTTATCCAGTTGCTCTCTCTACAGTTATTCCCGAGCTTGTGACATGAAGTCATTCCTGGACAAAAGAAAATCTCAGTAAGAATTTAGGAGAAAGAACACAATGCAGAAAAAACTATCCATCAGGTATTATTTTTGGTGAATAGATGCTTTTATTTCTAAAAAAAATTAGTACCCTGGTAGCATGAAAATGCTAATAATCCTTATAATCATGGGAGAGTGGAGGTACCTTGTGTGCACTTCTCACAATGCTATCATTATCGTATTTCATTTCTATTTCTTTTACATGGCCATAGGACACACTGTTAGTGTATGTAACCACATCCCACTTTGCATAAGCAATTAGGTACTAATTTGTCTAATAAATATGTGCTCATCCATGTCATAACACAACTCAGGTATCTGGTTATTTTCTTCTGTAATACAGTCATTATGGAAATAACCAAAGAAGGGTTGATAGCAGGAAAAAAAAACCCAATATATGTCAGGGCAAATTAATGGACATTCTTGGGTTATTTTTGCATGAGAAATATTAAATTGCAATATTTATGCGACTGGCTGAAGTTCTAAAATAGTGTGTGCTATTATTTGTCCACTTTGAAATGTCAGTGGCTTTGGACGCTAAGATGTAATATTATCTTCAACATTCCTTCTTTATCTTATTAAATCCTGGGGATCCCATGCTTTATCGAACATAAGAGAGAAGTCTCTCCTGCTGAGTTCAAGGCTATTGGGCGAGCGTTCAGAGCCAGGGAGAATCCATGCTCCTCTACCCAGCTCCACCAGACAGTTTCATTCCTCTCCATTTCTTTTTAATCCTCCTTTCCTTTCTCTCTCCTTTCAAAAAGCATTTGATTGGTTGTCTTCATTTTGAGACTTGATCAGAGGAAATAGGAAATAAATTTGAAAAAAAAACCCACAAACTTTTCAAATAATGTTTTGTAAGGTATTTGACATGAACCAATAAGCGGGGAAATCATACCTGAAAAAATGGATTCAGAGAGACTTAGAAAAATCTAAATTATCTGAGTTTTTCACAAGGAAAGTTGAGGGATTAAACATGGTTTGTGAAAACATATTTTGCGACCATCCTCCTTCAAGTTAGATTAACCTGCTGTGATCGGATTCTGCCAAGTCCCTGCAATTATGGACCGTCACATGCTGAGTCTAGGTGGCCAATCTCTTTTTCTAGATGGAAAGATTAGGACAGGAAGTTTGGCCCTTATCTTTAAGGGTTTTACCTCTTCAGAATAAAACAGAAATGCCTACATGAAGAAATGATTCCTGAATTATATATTTATTTTTACCATGAATATTCTAGAAAGCTCCAGCGAGCAGTGGGTGTCCCAGCATAATACCACCGTTTCATTTCTTGACTTCCTCTGAATCTTGTCTTCTCGTAGCCCTGAGAATTGGCCCTATATTCAACCTCGAGATTATTTTCATTTTGAAATCTCTACCTTGTACACACATATATGACTTGATTCTTTCTACTGAAAGATTTTTGAAAAATCGTTAAGTACCTAAATGTGGAGTATGTCTTTCATTTTATTTTAAGGAGGCTGAGAACTTCTTTAAGAAATTTTCATCTTTTTTCCTTAACATCCAGGTAATAAGCTAAGCATTATAATCTACCTATTAAAATCATAATGGGGGAAAGCTCATAGCTCCCCCACGCCATTGGCTGTGGAGATAACGGGATGTTCGCAGCACAGCTTTACCCTGAAGGAGAAGCAGGGCACAGCTTCCGGATGGCTGGACGGCACCAGAGTCCCTCCTGTCCCGCCATCCTCCACCTTGACCACTTTCACGTTTTATTTCTTTCTGGCTGTGTGAGGCTGCACTAAATGTCGGCAGGACGTCTGCCCACATCATCTGTTGTAATGCTCAGCTCGTACTTGCGGGGACTCATTGACAGAGGCCCCGGCTTTCCAATCTCACATCCCCACCTGCCTGCATGGGAAATAGAATTCCTCCATCTGTGACCTGAGCCTCTCTTCACAAACATGACCAGAGAAAGGCTGCAGACCGCTTCCCCGGCCCCTATAGCTTGCTAAAAGCCAGGGCACAGTAATTAAGAGAACAAGTGTTGGGGAAAAGCAAATACTATTACTACTACTACTAATAATAATAATAGTAAAGGTTAACTGGGCGTGGTGGCGCACGCTTGTAATCCCAGTACTTGGGAGGTTGAGACAGGAGAATCCAGGTTCACCGCCAGCCTCAGCTACTTAGTGAGGCCTCTGCAACTTAGTGGGACCCTGTTTCAAAATAAAGAATAAAAAATAGGTCTGGGGTATAGCTTGGAGGTAGAATGCCCCTGGGTTCATTCCCCAGTACCACCAAAATAATAATAATAATAATAATAATAATAATAATAATAATAAAGGTTAAGGACTGCATAAAATATGAAACTAAACTGTAGTTTCTAAATGTCTTAATAAATCAAGTTTTAATTCATCACAATGTATGTAATGAATACAACTCGAGTATTTCTGACTTGTTAAGATGCATGTTTCTATGTGAAGTATAAAGGACCCCACGCTGTTATCCGTTAGGCAGAGATCTCCTCTCCCGGATACTGTCTCCACATCACCAAGACATTCACCCCGAAACAATGCTCACATGTGGCTAAGACTGTCAGAGTCCTGCGGGACACAGCCAGTAGTGAAGCTTTGTCTGTGGCAGGAGTAAACTGAGGCAGGAATGCAGCTATCCCAGCTCTTGAAGGGCAAAGCGAGCCGGGGTTAAGAAGCACGCGCCACAGGCAGCGGACGTCCACAGCGTGGGGAGCCCGGGTTGGGGGTGCGAAGGCACTTCCCTGGTGTGGACCTGTCCTTTTCTTTAACAGGGCTCCCGCGGGCACCCCAGAAAAGCAAAGCGGAAAAATGAGGGTGTACTCCTGGGAAGGCTATTTGGTCTGTACTTACATGATAGAATTTGGAAACAGAAGACATTACTTTTTTTTTTTTTTGTACTGGAGATTGAACCCAGGGGCATTCTACCTACAGACTACACCCCGAGCCCTATTTTAATTTTTATTTTGAAACGGCCTCATTGAGTTACTGAGGGCCTTGATAAGTGACTGAGGCTGGCTATGAACCTGTGATCCTCCCGTCTCAGCCTCCCAAGTAGCTGGGATTACAGAGGTGCGCCACCACGCCCAGCGCATTACTATTTTTTAATTGTATGATTTTTGGATAAGTGACTTGAATTCTTTGGTTCCTCTATAGACCGAATGTTTTGGTATTTCTCACACAATTACCGACATGAACAAATCAAATATGGTGGTTGAGTAGACCTTTTGTGTAGCGGGGCCCTGGGACGAACATGCGCTGTTGGGAATCCCTGTTTCCTCCTGTGTTTCTGCTCATCGCTCTGAACTTGAAAT
This sequence comes from Glis glis, assembly GCA_004027185.1. NCBI lineage: Eukaryota > Metazoa > Chordata > Mammalia > Rodentia > Gliridae > Glis > Glis glis. The sequence goes on from PVJS01001240.1 coordinate 23,038, forward strand.
TGGAGCAATCAACATCCTAGAGAGGGTTTCCTTGGCTATGGGGTTGTTTTTCACCCACAGGGAGAGCAGAGTGGGACATGACAGATGAAAATTAGAAATTTACTTCACAATTGATATAATTAGCTTTAGTTTGTGCCATGCATATTAGTGTGATATCTAAAGAAATTTACTTGACCACAATCCCGTATCTCAGTCTTGTGCCTCGGGCCACATTTCATTATCATACATATGGAATAATAAATGTATATGTAAGAACAGTGGCCAAGAGGGTTGCCTGACGAAACCATTCCCTATCCCAAGGTTCTCTTTTTTCTTTTCCAACAATAATGATAATAACAACAACAATAATAATAATGTTCCTTTTAGTATCTCTGTTGATTTACATCTCTGAGTTAACTTTAACCTGAGTCAAATTGAATTTGGATATGAGCCTACTTTATAAATATTTACATTATTTAAATTGTATTACTCTAAATTACATAATTTACCACAATTTTATTTTCATCACTCCTTCTGTGTGTTCCATGACTTAAGATGCTGCTATAACTTTGGATTTAAATTTTATTAAGTTTAAGGAAAATACTAAACCCATCTCCATAAAGAATTGAAATCATCCGGGTGTGGTGATGCATGCTTGTAATCCCAGTAATTGAGAGGCTGAGACAGGAGGATTGCAGGTCCAAGGCCAGACTCAGCAACTTAGTGAGACCATTTTAAAATAAAAACTAAAATGGGATTGGGGGTATAGCTCAGAGGTTGAATGTTCCTGGATTCAACCCTTAGTACTATACACACACACACACACACACACACACACAAATTCTTTAAATCATCTTTTGTCTGGAGACAGGAAATATGTAAGCGAAGCCCAGTTCTCATAAGATGTATCAGGAATGATCACCATGCTTGGATAACAGTAAAGTTAAGGTTCTTCATTGTTGACTAAATTGTTCGCTTTGAGGCTGAGCATTTCCTTGGAGAAAGACTCCTTCCTTTGGGCACGCCTTGCTGGACTCTGCGAAGCGGCCACGGGGTCAGCACCGACGTCCTCTGTGGAGCTCCTTCTTCAGAAGGGGCTCATGGGCGCAGTTTATGGCCTCACAACGACCAGCGTCTGGCCTCCAGCTGTGACCGGTCACCTCAGACCTGTGTGTGGTGGATGACCACTCAAGTTGTCACTGGTCATCACAGTCGTTAAGGTGCTGAGAGTAATCACAGGTGCTCTGCAAAGTAGAAATAAATACATAATTCCTATCCAATCTTCCAAATGTGACTGCTCTGTCACATAAGATTAAAACAGGTACAAGGTGTAACCATGTATTTCATTTTAAACTTTAGTTTTCTGTGTTCATTAGCATTCACTGCCTCCGATGTCACTAATCAAGTAGTACCGATTGAGGAGACAGATCCTTAGTGAGAAATTGTAGAAAAAGTAAGTCTGCCAAGGACATCATGAGATGCATTGTTTTTAAAAAAATAGGAAACTCCATGCTTCACAAACAGATAGTTATCACTCATAAAGAATTGCATGAGCGGGGTATGGTGGTGCACACCTATAATCCCAGTACTTGGGAGGTTGAGACAGGAGGATTGCAGGTTTGAGACCAGCCTTAGCAATATAGCAAGACTCTCAGCAACCTAGCATGACCCTGTTGCAAAAAAATAAATAAATTAAATAGGGTGGGGGGTATATCTCAGAGATAGAATACTCTTGGGTTCAATCCCCAGTAAAACACACACACACACACACACACACACACACACACGAGATTTCACAGTATAATATTTTTTTTTAGAATTAATATAGATTTCGTCCTACTGGTATACCTTACTATAAGCATAGATATTTGGGTGTTTGATCAAACTTCACAGATTTTATTTTTAAAATGACTCTTTAAAACTGAAGTGATGCATCTAAAAAAAATCTTGTATTAATTTTTTCTTTTGAGAAGTAAATATTTTTCAAATATAGATGATTGTTCACTATTCTTTCGTCCTTTTGAATACACATTAAATCAAGTTAATTCAAAGCAAGCCATACTTATAAAGTGGAATACAACTATAGATATACTATCAAATATCACTCTGCATATTTCTAACTTCAGTTATAAAAATCAGCCTACTGCCATTGACTATATTATATACATAAAGTACTTAGAAGATAAATTTAGAGAAGTATTTTGACGATGCATTCATATGATATATTTCTACCATGGAATATTGTGTAGATCTCAAGACGAATAAGACTGAAGAAATGAACCAACAGAAACATGACCAATTAAAACCAGCATATATGATTAAGTGAGGAATGCTACCCATGGAATTGTGTGTTCATTTTTTTTTTTTGCAGTACCAGGGATTGAACCCAGGGGCATTTTACCTCCAAGCTACACCCCCAGCCCTGTTTTTTATACTTTATTTTGAAATCGGGCCTCACGAAGTTGCGGAGGGCCTCACTAAGTAGCTGAGGCTGGCCGCGAACCCGGATCCTCCGGTCTCCGCCTCCCAAGTACTGTGTTCATTTTAAATAACTTCACACCTCTCACACACACATCCTCACAAGCACAAACTAGAGAGCATATCTGTCCCTCATCCACTATTCATAGAACGGGAAGCTTCCAGAGGGTGGGATTCCGCCACAGCATTGATGATGGAGAGAATTCTGACGGAACCAATATCCGGAAATCTGCTAGAGCTGAACGTAGTCACTAAATACCCGGAATCGTCTAGAGCTGACATAATTCTCTAAATATCCAAACTTCAGTACAATATATTGGGGAGGAGTGAAATTTCCTTTCCCTGATTTTAGGACTGCTATTGTATCAGTGCCATCGGCCTCCCATAAAAAATGACCACAGACTCAAGTTGGGGGCTCACCACAATGGAAATGTGCTCTCTCGCTGTCTGGAGGCCAGACTCTGAAGCCCAGGAGTTGGTAGAATGGGCGCTCTGCAGGCTCTCCCCGTCTGGATGGCTGCCTGGCAGCCTGGGGGATTTGAGCCTCACAGATATGTCCCTCTCGTGTCTGCTTCTCTCTCCCTGGTGTTTTCTTCCTGTGTCTGCATGTCGCATCCTTCTGTTCTCCTACAAGGACCTCGATCCTGGGATTTAGGTCCCACCCTAACCAGGATGATCCCAGCCTGCATTGTCTCTACAAAGACGCTGTTTCCCAATGAGGCCATATTTACAGGTTCTAAGGGTCTGAACTTGTGCATATCATTTTGGGGACACAGTTCAACCTCAACAACTGCTAAGGTCATGTGTTCATTATACTGCACTTATTTTAGATATTGGGATCTTGTTTTCTTGAATAAGCACTGCTACTAAAAACAATGATTAGAGAAAAGAATGAGTATTAACTCCCGCAATGCTGCTTTACTTTCCAGATACGTATTCACATTTTAACTCTTCATCAGACCTCATGGTCGCTGTTTTCCTTGTAGCTGCAGTTTGTAGAGAGACAGTGTTGGTACTGAGTGGCGTATCAGCACAGCACTCTGAATTCAGCTTCGGAGGATGTTTTACATTTTGGCCTATCTGTTAGTAGGTGCTTAAGTTGAAGATGTTACTCAAGCTTGCTTAGTTCCGATTCCTTTATTAGTAAATTCTTGGTAAGAGTATGAGCAGGTGACTTTGGAGGACTGTTTACATATTGGTCCATCCATTAGTAGGTGCTTAAATTGAAGATGTTACTCAATCTTGCTAAGTTCCAATTCCTTTCTTAGCAAATTCTAGGTTATAGTAGTAGCAGGTGAAAAGTTCATACTACTGGTTGTTGTAGTCATTTACTTTCTCCAAGTGGACCTTGCTGTGTGGCACATCCTGAGGTCATGTTCAGCACAAGGCTCTTACAGCTGAGCATGTAGGTGAAGCCTAAGGGTCCTGTGGGCCTAATCGGTATTAGTCCACCTGAGGAAATCTTTACAGATTACCTTCACCATTAAGAAATTCTAAAATACCAATTTTACATATTTTTCATTATTCTTATTACCATACACTGGGCTCCACCATCTGCATGGAGAATTCTGGTCACTTTGGGGCTGGGTCTAATAGGATGCCAAAATATTTGCTGAATTCAGTGCAGGTTTTAAACACTAAGGTTTGACTGAGTTAACAGAGGCAGCTGGCACATGGACTCTGTTCGGACATGGTATAACTTACCTGTGAGACGTGTGGTCCAGCAGCACAGGACTCCAGTCAGAGGACGCAAGCGACCTGCGCTTGATCAGGCTTCTAAAAGAAAGACAGCAACACAGCTTCGCCTCGGGCTTCTTGTGATCATTAGAAATACAGTAACGCATCCAGGTGGTGCGCACCTAACAGAACGTGCTTGATAACAGGTAGTTAACAGAAAATGTGCAGAGCATCTATATGGTTGTGATGATGATCACATTTCAAAAACAGCATTTACAATGGAATGATTTGTTCTGCTTCATGTTGAGGTAAGAGCCAGGATTTGTTATATTGTGTTAGGGTAATTACTTTATCAACATAACATTTTAAAGCTTCCCAGTTTTATTTTCCAATTGCAATTACTTCAGGTTCTTTCTTTTAACACTTCTCTGTTTAGTTTTGTTTACATATAACAAATATTCCATCTTATGTTTTATAAGCTATATCAAGCTCATCGGCATATTTTCCATAAGATGTATTCAAATACAGAAAAAATAATACATCAGAAGATACAGAAATATGACATTAATAAAATAATACATTTTTGCCTCAGAGATCAATGGTAGACTTATAGCAATATTGTTGATATTGCATATATATATGCAAATATACGTAGTTGAATACAAAATTCTCTTCGCATATAGACTCACAGAGTTCTTTGCCTAAATTTTAGCATTTGACAAAAATATTGTTTTTGTTTTGACCAAAAACAAAACATGGGATGTGTTTCATAAATCTTAACTGATGGTACTAAGTCTAAAAATTAGGAAGTGAAGACTATTTATCCTGTTGTGTAATGTGAATTTTCTTCTTTTAGTATTTCTATTTGGGACATAATAAGACTTTGTCAAGTAGCAGATTTTTCTTAAAGTGACATTTGATGATGTGTCAGGTTGTTGAATTAAATGTAAAAAAAAGAACAAAATAGAAATAGGCTGTCTTTGAAAATAAAGTACTTCTTACTTTTATTTAGAGAAGAGAACATTTATAATTAAAAGGCAATAGAACTATGCACTTTCTTCAATTCTAATTTCAAGATGCCACCTGAATTGTTTGGTCTGTGCCAAAGGTGATGTTTTTAATATAAGATACACTGAAAATACACTGGGCAAAATTGCATACTAGGGAGAACCATATGACAAGCTACCTATTTAATCCAATAAATAACTTCCTCTTTCTCTGTGTGTGTGTGTGTGCGTGTGTGTGTGTGTGTGTGTGTGTGTCTATGTGTATGTAACTTATTATCCATAGTAAGTCTAGGTACTATTTTAGTAAGTGACTTTATTCATTAGAGTACCATAGATATAATACTTTTAAGAAAAACAAGTTTTCTGGTTACAGGAGGAAAATATAAAAACACTCCATCCCTTCTCAGATTCAGCTGTTGAAATACCAGACTAAGCAAAATTTCCATATAAAATCCATCAGTACTAATAACAATGCGATTAATACTGTGCTGTAATAAAATTTCCAAAACTTATCCAATTTTCCATGTCAGTTTTCCATCCAAATTCTTAGTGTAGAGCTCCATTGATACTAGTGTGATTTTATATTTCCCACTTTGATTCAGTCATTTTCTTTGTATAGTTCACACAAATATGCACAGAATGACAGAAATATGTCATACTGCCAATAACCTCTAGAGCCATTAGGAGAAATGTCATTACATTAGGAATCCTGGTTAAGAATTAGTGTTTTTGTTCTCTAATTCCTGTCTGTAATTACTCCTCCTACTGAAGTAGAATTAAAGTGGCTCTGTTAGGATTTTGATTTTACATAGGCGCTTGCTCGTACATCTGAACCACAGGGATACTGCCATTGAAGGATAGTTTTCATTTACTTTTTCATAAAATCCCAAGGGTCCGAGTACACTAGAAGATACTTATTAGGCTTTTTAAAGGAGTAAGCAAACCCATTTCATTTATGCTCCACCTTGTCCTCTGTGGCACCTGGTTGTGGACATAGCAAGGGCTAGTTCTTTCTTGTAGTCGATGTAGCAGTCTTGCACCCAAAGAGAAACCATTTCCATGATAATGGTATGTCGAGATGGAGTGTGAAGGGCAGCGTCATGGACATACCATGCACTAACATTCTCTCAGTGGAGGAGCAATCAGGGTCCTTTGAAGAAGTCCTGTCCTGCCCTTGTGAATTTGCATTAGAAATGACTCGTGATATTATCACCAGATCACCAGTCCCCCAGGCACTTGGTCCCTTCCACCTTGCACCTGTTCTCTGCACATGGTTGTGTGTGTGTGGAGTGAGCCTTGACGACACCGTTAGGTTTTCCTCTGTTTTCACTTTCCTGCTCCTTCCAGGTTCTCCTCACCACCCTCTGTGCGGTGGCTGCCTGGCTGCTCTGTTGCCTCTGAGCCTCTCTCCCCTCAGCTCTGTGCCCTGCTGGCAGATCAGTCTTCTCAAAGGACAACTCCGCAGTCCGTCCCCTCTGGAACATCTGGACAGCACCTGCCTAACAGTGAACTGTTCCCTTCCCAGCCTGTCATTGGAGACGCCCGCTGCTGGGTGCTGGCTTACTCTTCTAACTCCATCTCCTTTCCTTCAAGGAACGTGGCTATCCAGCCAATCGTAGCAGTTCTGTTCTCCACACTTTTCATACTTTGTAGCCTCTGTTTTTCACTCATATAAAGTCTTCTTCCTGGAATAGGATTTTCAGTTTTTTTTGCATGTCTAATATAGTCCCTTTCACAAAGGCCAAACAGGCATGATGTCCCTTCATCCATAGTTCCCAGATTTTTCTAGAGTAAAAGATAGTTCTGATCTCCTATAGCACGCACCTTTCTATACTTCTTTTTTTTTTTTTTTGTGGTACCGGGGATTGAACGCAAGGGCGTTCTACCTCCACACTACGCCCCTGGCCCTATTTTTTATACTTTTTATTTTGAAACCGGGTCTCACGAAGTTGTGGAGGGCCTCACTAAGGAGAGAGAGAGAGAGACAGGGAGAGAGAGAGCGAGAGAGCTGAGGCTGGCCACGAACCCGGATCCTCCGGTCTCTGCCTCCTAAAGTACTGGGATTACAAGCGTGCGCCACCACGCCCGGCTTCTATACTTCTTATAAATACTGCGCGCTAACCATTGCGCCACTGGAGCACCTTTCTATACTTCTTGTGTTTTCCTACTATGTTCCACATTGCATTACACTTATTCAAACAGTTTTTTAAGATTTCCTCTCACTAAAAGGACAATCTAGGTAATATTTTCCTTTGCATTTTCAAAGCACGTTGCTTGTGTCTCTTATGAAAAGCACATTTACTGCCACATAAAGGCACCTGTTGAAAAGAACTAAAGTCCTCAGCTTCCTCCTCTAAAAGGGCTAATATTGATAACAAAACTGTGTTCTCTGAAAATAAATGTCTTAAATCAAAAATCTTTACAATCAACAATGTCTCCCATTGGTTTTTGAAATTTCATAAAAGTATAAATTAATCTATTAGTCCATTCCTAAGAACTATGGAAGAGGCTGTGTGGCACCCTGGGTTCAATCCTGAATACTGCAGAGAGAGAGAGAGAGAGAGAGAGAGAGAAAAGTTATGCTTAGCACAAAATCATTGCTTTCTGTGTATTCTTCCCTCATCTCTAGTACAGAAGGCCCTAACCTGTAGCAGAAAGCATGGTTTCGTGGGAGTGCATCTTCCCTGAAACCAGGTTAAAGTGGCGCACATTTAGTCTGAATTACACTCCTGTGATTCAGACTAAATGCGTCCGGGGTGGCCAGGAGTAAGGGGTTCAGCAGACAGGAATATCCATAGTTTGATTTAGAAGCAATCTTACAAGGCGAGTCCCGTGCCAGGCAGAATAAATCTCAGGCAGCGCGGTGCCCTTACCGTGACTGGGCTGAGCACTGGGACCCAGGAGAAGTCACACGTGAATGGTAAGACCAACCACACTTCCAAACAGAAGAAATCCGCTCTTGCAGCCCTTCAAGAGATAGTTACTTAAGACTGTATTTCATAACAGTACAAACAGGATATCTTGTTTATGTTACTGGCCATTTGGGCATCATGGAGAATTCTTAAGCCATGGAGCTAGATTAAAATTGTCTTAAAACGTATGCATTTCAAGCATGGATACATAGTCTGAAGTGTGATTTGTAATCATATTACTTATGGATTGCATAGATATAGTCTTAGAGGTATATCCTCTACCCCTTTCTGCAATAACTTCAAGTATGTTTATACTAACACTGGATCAGGACTAAAATACAGCATCCACAGAGAAATAAGTAGTCTATATTCACATGAAAAAATGCTAAAATAATACTTCATTTAATGTGAAAATTTTCAATTGTTAATACTTTAATAAGATTTTAAAATAGGGAATTTTCAGCAAATAGGGTAGTTTAAAATACTATTTTTGAACAACTTTGTATTGACTTTGTGTTGTAAGTCAAAAGTTGAGCTCTATTTTGAATAAATGCATTTTTCTTCAGTATTAAATGTATTGAGAATAATTTGTGACTTCACAACTTTATTTTCTCCACCTAGCCAGAGATAGAGATCATAAAGTGCGGTATGTTTTGTTCCTGTGTGGTTCAGAGCCCTCTGACTTTTCATCGTTGCTGGAGTTTAGTTGTAAACCACATGAGGGTGTACACTCAGTGTGCTTTCATTGAGGCTAGCCCACACTGCCCAAGCCTCGAAGAATCCATCAGAATAACAAGGTGCAATTTACCCAACAATTGATTAAATACCTTGTCTGTGGGATGCACGTGTGTTCTCATAACACTGGGTCATCAGTTTCAATAGCGCTATGAAGACCTGAATATAGCTTTTCATACCAAGACCGGTGACTGGGGAAGACCATCACACAACTGTCATTTGTCCTCTTTTATCTACTTCTATGGCTGACTCATAAGTTCCCCCCTCTTTGCTTTTTGTTTATTACATTACAATTGTTTTTAAACGGTTGCACAAGGGATTATGTCGCTTGGGAATGGCCCATTACGTTTTGAATATCAGTGCCATTCCACGTCATTTCAACCGTGGTACTCAGCTCACTTAGAGCCATCAAGAGCGAATAGTGGCAAGAGGCAAGATGCGTAAAGCATTACTTTAAACAGTTAAAAAAGAAAGATGTTCCGTGTCCCCTCTCTGGGAGCTCCCGCTGCTGCGGATGCGTGTGTGTGCACGGAGCAAGAGAAAAGCAGCACTGGGTTGTTAGTGGAGAGCGAAGCTTCCCCGGAACATGAAAAGCAGAAGCCTCGCTGCCCGGCTCCTTTCTTCCAGCGCGCAGTTGAAAGGAGAGAATCATTTACAGGCGCGCCTGGAGAACTCCCTTTCATTGGCTTCTCTTCTTACATAAAGTTGCCAACAGGTTCATTCATAAGGTGATGTTGAAGGCTGTTTCCCTGTCCCTGAGCCTCAGCGAAGGTGCTTTAAGATGCCTGGTAGGAAAATAAGGGCTTGATACTAAAAGAGCAGCAGCCCATCACATCTTTCCTTCTCAAGCCAGGCAGGGTCCCCCTCGGAAAGATTAATTACAATCAGGTTGAAGAGACAGCCTTGCCGCACGTGCATGAGGGTGTGTGCCTGTGTGTGTGAGTGTGTGTGTGTGTGTGTGTGTGTGTGTGCGTGCGTGCGCCCACCCCCTCCACAGCAGAAAGATAAAGGTTGTGATTAGTGTGCACAAAGCCTGTGATCACACCAGCCCAGCAATTGTGACAGGAGGTTCAAAGGCTCCGTGGATGGCTGACGCTGACAGGTAGATCACAGGCCCTAAGCAGATGTTTAGTGAGGGGGCGATGTGCGGCTGGCAGCCACGCAGTGCCGTACTGCCCGATTCAGTCTGTGAAGTATTCGACGCCAGTAAAGAAGCCTTTCCCCTGAAAAGGGCAAAAATGTTCCTAACAAGCTCCTGTTAAACCCCAGCCCTTCTTTTATGATCAAGATTTAATGCAGCTGAGATTTGAAAGTTAGCAAACTTTCTGTGGGAACCGGTGACTGCGACCGCCTTCTTCACAGGGGCGGGGATGCGGCTTGGTTAACTCAGGAGTGTTCCTGCCTCAGGAGCCTGTTGAAGTTGAGTGGGAACAGGAAAGATGCTCAGGCAAATGAAACTGGCCAACATCCAGAAATAGTCAAGTAGAACATATCCTTTATATTTGTAACATACAACTTTAGGGGGTAGTATTGGATGAAATAATTCACAACTGTGAAAATCTACCAAACATGCACAGTTAACTGACTCTCCACAGTGAACTACGCATCACTAATAATTCTTTACAAGTGAATATAACTAATACACGTGATGTCTTCTGTTTCCTTGTTTGACAGGAAGTGAAATGCATAAAGTATGTGTGTGCGTGCCCACATACAGGTGTATGTGTGTGTGTGTGTGCATGCATGCACTCTGGAGCTCAGTGGAGTCATTACGTTTTTTATTATTCCATTACTGTCACAGTGGGATATGAACCTGCCATGTCTGTCAGTTGGATTAATGTCATGCAGATGGTGACAGCTTTGCTAGGTGCTATTATAAGTGTCTTCTAGCCAGGCGTGGTGGCACACGCTTATAATCCCAGTACTTGGGAGGTTGAGACCGGAAGATCCGGGTTCGTGGCCAACCTCAGCTACTTAGTGAGGCCTCCGCAACTTAGTGAGACCCTGTTTCAAAATAAAGAATAGAAAATTGGGCTGGGGGTGTAGCTCAGAGATAGAATGTCCCTGGGTTCAATCCCCAGCACCACACACACACACACACACACACACACACACGCACACAAATAAGTGTCTTCCACTTGTTATTGGTAGAATCGTACAAACTGGTAGAAAAAATAATATTCAACAGGGCTTGGTACGTTCAATGCCTTAAAGCCACGACTCTGAAATGCCCTTGTAAATTCTTAGGAAAACGTTTACCTGTCATTGAAAAACGAAGGGAGAGGAGTTGAGTTTTACATGGGCTGTACTTTCCAATGGCCATTTTTCCGACTCTTCCAATATTAAAATCAGGTTAAACAAAACATGGCAGCCAGTCTTGTCACCACCCACAGCCAGATGAGCATTGACGAGCTCGTATGCCTGGGTAGAGATCGTGAAATATTGTGTCTGAACGCACTTTTAAAGTAATAGGACCTTTCTGTGATGCAAAGACATTAGATAGGAGGAGGCGGTACTGGAGGAAGTCTAAGAGGAAGGCAAATGATGATGGGTCGCATAAAAAGAGCCACATCATTCTGTCCCTGCTGTCCATGACACTACTATCGAAGACTGCCTTTTACAAGCGACACTGCATTAATTTCCTTCCCCATGCGCCCAATACCTATTTTTTAGTTGTGTTACCAAAATCATTGAAAATCCCAAACTGTCTTAAACCTTAAACCAATAATTACTGAAGATAGTATGTGTGTCAGTTACTATTAACATTCATAGGCAATAAAAAATGAATGAGATGATGCCCTCCTGGCTGCTAAGGAGTTTCCATCTAGGGAAGAGGTGCTTCATGGTGTCAGAAATTAAAATTGTTTTAATGTCTGGTTCAAACTGAATCATGGTGTGTGTGTATGTATATGTGTGTGTGTGTGTGTGTGTGTGTGTGTGTGTGTGTGTTCCCCACAAGAAATGAAAGGGAAACCTATGGCATATAGGTCAAAAACTTCGTATTAAGCCTCACTGTGTTCTTCTTCTCTTCCTAATTTAGTCTGTCCAAATAGGTCCCTAATTGCAGTCACCTTGAAGGGTCGGTTCCACCGCGTTGACGTCTTAGAGTCTGGGATGCCAGGCAGGAAACTCTTTTGCCTCTTCTCATTCTCTGTCCTTCAGCTTGTTCACCCACTGATTTTTTTTCATCCTTCAAAAAATAAAAAAAAGAAGAAAGAAAGAAAGAAAGAAGGAAATGTAAGAGTTGTTTGTAAGCAACTTTCACAAGTATTTCTTCGCCAGAGTGTGGGACTGCCTGTTTGAATGTTTCCAAGAAAGTATTGTTCTTCTGTGACAACAGGTCAGAGAGACTCTGCATTAATTACACTAGCATATGGTTATTAGCAGACTCTAGCTCAGGGAGCAATGCTTTACAACGTTATCTTCCACATCGTCAGATGTGAGCCATATTGTCAGTGCTGGCAGCTATTGTTTCCCTCATTTACTTCACAGAGCTAATTACTCCCTAATAATAACTTTACCTTGGAGTTTTCACTTGCTGGTGCCAGCAAACCTGTTCACACTACATATGCTAATTATTGGCACTTATTCATTATGTTAAGATAGCTTTAAGTTCAAGCTGCGCAGCCTGGCTTTCGGTATGGAGCCAGCTGGCTGCAAAGTTCCACCTTTTTTTACTAAAGTCATTAAAAGTTTTAATACGGGCCCATCTTGTTCTCTTTACAAGATCAGTCTTTCAGGAATTCAAATGAACGTGCAGTTACCCACGGACAATTGCAAATTATAATAAGAAGGTCTTCGGTTTCTGTGAGAAATTCTCCCCCTCATTGTGGCCTTTTTCCTGTTAGATTAGAAAGGATGAGTGAATTCTTTTGCATGGAAACAACTTGGGCATTTATCTATTTGATTACTCCCTACACAAGCATACGTGTGAGTGTCGGTGTCAGTGTGCGTGCCCGTGCACACACATGTACACACAGTCTCTGGTTTGCTCCTTTCTCTCCAAAGTGAGTTTCATTTGCCAATGGCATTTAATTTGTGCATGTTGAGATGAAACCGAATCCGGAACGTTACTGCTTGTGTACCCTCCTTCCCCAAATCCTTTCCTGGGTATTTTTTTTTCTTATCATTTCTCATTTCAAGAGACTTAGGATTAATGCCAGGGCCAGAGACTGTGCTTGAACTGTATTCAGGATTCCCGTTGATATCAGCAGGAGCTAATATTTAAGTGTTGTTTTCAGTCAAAGTAAAATATGGTTTCTCTAGTTTTAATGAACAAATAGCTTCATTTGGGTCACATCCAAATATAATTAGTAACTACTACCACTCAATTAAATACCAACTTTGATGAGTATGGATAAAGTGGATTTGACCTTTTTAGTTGGTAAATTGGGGGGGTATTTTGAGATATAGAAATGAACTCAGGTATAAACACTCTCAAAAATCACTGTTTATCTTAAAAAGTAACTTTTAAAAGCTTCAACCTTCTAATCTTCACCTTGAAACAAGTGGTCTTGTATATATTACTTAATATTAAAATGTAGGCACCAAACATGATAATCTTGAAATAGACATATAATAAAAAATGGTAAAGAGACATATGTACTTAGAAGAGAAAATTGGAAGAAATGAATTAATTTCAACCATAAGCAAAAGCAAGATGTTTGTGTTATGGTTTTAGGTGTAGATTCCACGAGGTAAATGTTTCTTCATTCTTTTTCTCCTCCTCACCTCTCAATTGTATCAGTGATTTGCTACTGAACTGCTCATGGGTGACATTCATTTTAGCCTCCAGAATGCCAAATAGCACACTTTCCGTGGTTTTTAAGGATTGGTGTCATTTCCTGTGTTTCGGGTTTTGTGGATGGAATGTTCGATAACTCACAGACTAGAAGGGAGATGTGGAATCTTTGGGTTTTTCCCCAGCAGGAGTCCCTCCGCCCCTGCCCAGTGAGTGGTGGGTGAGAAGGGCTGAGAAGGGCGTGGCGTGTCACCGCAAATCAACCTTGCCCAGGGTCTGCACCGGCCCCTGCAGTGCGTAGGGCCTCTGTCACAGCTACTTCTTACCTCCAAATCATTACATGATGGGATGGTGGCTTCTTAGAACTAGGAAGCTGAGGCTGAGGGAGATAACATGAATTGCTAATTCTAAATACTGACCCAAGCTGGGAAGTGCAGACTGCATTGGAATCGAATGATGCAATGATAACGATAAGCCGCCACATGCTCATTTAATTTTTCAACATATGAGTCATTATTGACACGTGTATGATGAAGAGAGAAAAAGATTTTGGAGAGAGGGATAAACAGTGTTAATGTTGAAAATAAAATTTAGCTGTAACTGAAAGATGCTTCATATATACTTCTTAAAAGTGTTCAAGAGACCCTGAAATTCCAATTCATATTTTTCTAGCTTCTGTTAATAAAGGTTTTTGGGGGTGATTCGGGGTTATACCAGGTATGGTTGAGATAGGAAACACATGATTGCTGTGTCAAAGTGATCGGAAAGTTAGATCAAAGGAAATAAAATTATAATTGCAGTGACAGAGAACTGTAATTACAAGTCCCGATAGGCCACCTCAAATTCCTTGATATAATTTGAAAATCTATTCGCTTGGAATGAAGTTACAGATGAAATAAGCAAACTAGTTTAACCAAAATAGCCATTATAATTTTTAAACTTTCAAATTCCCCATAAAAAGTTTTAAGCCTGGATATACGTATTTATGTTTCTACTGGAGGCTGTTGAAACCTTGATTAGCTATCAACAGAATAAGAACATTTAATGACACATGACTAGCCACAGTCAACTAAGAAGAACTCATTTGGGCCATTCTCGATTTTCTGGGTAATCAAATTTCGTATATTTTTTTTTACTTGAATAATTTCTGTCACTGTGGTTCTTCTCTGCATGTTTACAGAAACGATCAACCCATTTGCTGTCCCACAAAGGGAAACATTTGGACAATTCTTACCCTCTCCTCCATACTTTAACATTCACAATGGCAGTGGCTACCACCGAAGGCAAAGAGAGTTGGGGTCCTTTTTACCAGGAGAGGCTCAAAGCTTGCTCCCACCGCCGCGCACCTGTGGCCATTTGAAGTCACAAGCTCCTCACGCCGCAAAGCAGCTAGTTTTGGGATAAAAATGCTTTTTGATGCATTTCTGCTCTTATGAGAATTAAAGCAGAAATCTCAAGAAATAAAAAGAAGAAATAAAACATTTTCGATGAGTCTAGCTTGTGAACCTCTGTACCGTAAGCTAACAGGAAAGCTGGGGCAACCCTGAGGGGAGTCAGAGGTAGCGCTTGACCTGAGGCTCCGTCACTGAGTTACACTACGGCACACTGCTGGACAACCACAGCCGCCAAAGCCGGAATCTTAGCGCTAGAACTTGTGCCTGTATCAACAGGTCTGCTGTGGGTCGGACCTGTGATGTGTGCGCCACGTTCCCGTCAGCCCAGGGCCAGAGCCCGACCAGGAGCTCTGCTCTGTGACACGAGGGAGAGTACTCAGAGCAGGAAGATGCAAGGGCTCTTAACTTTTCTTTTTTTTCAGGAATTACACCCTCATTCCCTCTCATGTTTTATAGGCCAAAGCAAGTCACATGGCCAAGCCCGACAGCAGTAACATGTGAAGCAAAATCCTCCCACAGGGACTCAGTGCCTTAGGTGTAAAAGTGCAGCCATGCCCTGAAAAACTGATAGAATCAATATAAATCATCTCAGAGGGAAAGCATCTCTAGTTTAGTTCCCCAAGATTACCACAAAGATTAAAGAAGCATGCGTTCGCAATTAAAAATTACAGAGCACACACAAATGATTAGATTAGGTCATTAGGAAAGAAAAAGCAAAGCTCACTTCTAGCTGTCTGCAGGAAACCCCTGCCAATTTAAACGCACAGAGAGCTTGAAGCCAAGGATCTGGAGAAGATAGACCAAGCTAATACTAGGCAAAAGAAGACATATTAGAGAGGACGTCAGAGCAGGGAGTATTACATCAAGAGTCATTTCACAATGATAATGTGGTGAGGTCGCCACAAAGGGATAAAGATTCTAAATGTTTGTACACCCAGTAGTAGAGCTTATGCAACCTGAATAGAAATCAACACAATTGAAAGAATTAAAAATCAAATCCACAATTATAGTTGGATATTTCAATAATTCTCTCTATATCCCTGAACAAAAAGTTGGAAATTGCCAGGGTGGTGGCACATGCTTGTAATCCTAGTACTTGGGAGGTGGAGACTGGAGGATCCGGGTTCATGGCCAGCCTCAGCTATGTAGTGAGGCCCTCTGCAACTTCGCGAGACCTGGTTTCAAAGTAAAGGATAAAAAATAGGGCCGGGGGTACGCCCCTGGATTCAATCCCCGGTACCGAGAAAAAAAAAAAAAACCAGGCAATCTTTCCCACATAGATGCTCCAGCTATTCCCAAAAGTTGGAAATTAGTGATAGTTGAATGATGCTATGAAGTGTTCAATCCTCATTAACATTCATAAACTACCACGCCTACCACCAGCAGAAGAATTACTCTTTCAAAGTGCTTGTTGAAAATCTAGCAAGAAAATTATACTCAGGGCCACTGAAAGTCTTAGTAAATGTAAGGTATGAAATAATTATTTAAGGTATGTTTTCTGATCACAATGGCATTAAGCTAGAAATCAATAAGCAAATAATATCTGGACAGTCCCGATTTATTTGGAAGCAAATGACTTTTAAATAACCCGTGGGCCAAAGAAGAAGCCACAAGGGAAATGCAAACAACATTTTGAACTAAATAAAAATGAAAATATAAATTAATAAACCAATTAAGGCAATTTCCAGGTTAATGAATTATCTATCACAAATAGATTATCAGTAGAATAATTATTTTAGATGCAGAAAATCATTTAAGAAAATTCAATACCTATGTATAATAGTCATCAGAGAAAACTGGGAATAGAAGGAAATTTTCTCAACCTGATAAAAGAACTTGTAACTCTCCTCATATATATATATATATATATATATATATTTTTTTTTTTTTTTGTGGTACTGGGGATTGAACCCAGGGGCATTCTACCTCTGAGCTATACCCCCAGCCCCATTTTTTTTCTTTATTTGGAAACAGGGTCTCACTAAGCTGTGGAGGGCCTCACTAAGTAGCTAAGACTGGCTGCAAACCCGGATCCTCCAGTCACAGCCTCCCCAGTACTGGGATTACAAGTGTACACCACCACGCCCTGTTACTCTCCTCATATTTAACTGTTGAAATATTGAAAACTTTTCCCTGAAATTACCCTCTCTTAAAATTTTTGATTAATATTGTATTGGAGATCCTTTCCTCCAGTGCAATAACTCAATAAAAATTAAAAGTCATTCAGACGGGAAAGGAAGAGATTAAAATGCATTTATTCACAAATAATATCTATGTGGAAAATCCCAAGGAATCTATAAAATAAATAGGATAGTACATGTGGCAGGGACACCAGATATAAAGGTCAACCTACAAAAGAAAATCTATATATTAGGAAAAAATAAAGAATTGAAGTGTTTAAAAAGCATTTAAAACTTCATCAAATTTTGAAATACTTAGGACTAAATTTGCCTGAAGGTATGCAGGACCTCTATGATAAAAATGGTCTCTTGGCCCCGTTGCTTTGGGCCATCATGTCAGAAGTTGTGGTGGAGGAGGCTGCTCAACACACACAAGAATGGCTAACATGAAAATGGGCAACCACACCATAGGTAGAAAGACTACGAAGCAAACAGACTTCTCAAAATATTGCTAGAGGGAATTCAAAATGAAACACTGACTTTGGAAAACATTGTGGAAGTTTTTTTTTGTAAAATTTCACATACACTTATCATGTAACTAGCAACCCCACTCCTGGTTCTTCTCCCAAGAGAAATGGAATTATGTGTCCACAGAAAATGTGTACATGAGTATTCACAGCAGTTTAATCATGGTGCTCCCAAACTTGAAACAACCCAAACATGTCCATCAAGTGGGTGAATGGACAAATAAATTATGGTATCTACCCATGCAGAAACAACAGAAACCAACTGGCATTAAAAAGGACAGAATACGGACATACACAGAGCATCAATGGATTATGCAGGGTGTGATAAACCAGAAACAAAAGGCCGCATACCACAATGCAACATACTTTTAATCTAACCAAAAATCTAACCACAATGAATGGAGTAAGCCCCTGACGAGACAGTTAAGGAGAGAATTCATCAACTGGATGAGAAGCACAGATGGGCAATATGAAAATGAGGATAAAAGAGAAGAGAAATTGAGAAGTTCTAGCATACATTTATTGAAGCTCCAGAATGCTGGAATAGAGACAATGGATGAGAGCTAGTATTCCAAGAGGCAGTAGTTGAGAATGTTCCAGAACTGACGAAAGACTCGAGTCCGGATACATGAAGCACAATATTTTCAAGTAATATGTAAGTAAAAAGAAATTCACTCATAGACACAATGTTCAAAGATGTAGACAACCAAAGGAAAAGATCTTAAAGCAGCCAGGGAAAAGACAGTTCATTTATAAAATCTGACAAGTGGACTAAGAATAGATATCTCAAACATAGCCATCAAAGCCGGAACTCTCTAAAATAAAATGGTAAGAAATGTAACTACTAGCCTAAAATTGAGTACTATAGTGAATGTATCTTTCAAGAATAAGAGCAAAGTCAATATATTTTTGTAAAGGCCAAAATAATAAGTTTATTGTAAGGTAATTCGTTTCCCATCATCCTTACTGATTGATCTTCTACAAGATGCCCTTAAGAAGGAAAATGAGCATGGAGATACAAGGATGAGGGGGGCGCAGAGGGATTGATGAGCATTTCGATAAATCCAGGGCTGTTCAAGACATCATGAATTGCAATTATACAGTTGAAAAAGAGCAAACCAAGACCCGGGAAGACAAACATATATAAGTTAGGAGGCATTGATTGGAGCTACAATATCCTTGCTTTCTTGTATTTTAGGGGTAATAGTAAATATTAGCCTTAGATTTATTTTAAGCTATGCTTTTGGAAAATCTTCAAGGGCAACTACAGAAAGAAAAGAAATTAAAAGTATAACCATTAAACTGATGGCAGGAGCAAAACAAAACAGAATAACAACCCCGAGCCCCATAATAATGATATTAACCATCAAGAAAGAGTAGGAAGCTGGGCATGGTGGTAATATACCTATAATCCTAGTGGTTGGGAGGCTAAAACAGGACCATCGCAGGTTAGAGGACAGCCTCAGCAGCGTAGGGACACTCTCTGGAACCTAGGGAGACACTGTTTCAAAACAAAAACAAATAAACAACAACAACAAGGGCTCGGAGTGTAGCTCAGAGGTAGAATGCCCCAATCCCCAGTACCAAAAAAGAAAAAA